>JAUUEB010129249.1:0-14723 GCA_032362205.1 Clione limacina
TATCATGAAATAGAATGTTGTCACCAAAAAAAACTGACTTTAAGTGCTGGGATAGTTTGTAAACATAAAAGGCAATCATCTGAAAGACAAAAAGAAATGCTGACATGCAAAGGGACATAAACACACAAAATAATTTGCATTCAAAAAAACCTGGATTACATTCCTTACATTCACTCTTTAGGTGATAAAACATTCGTAAAAAATGCACTCCAATCTTTAATGTTTTAGTCAGGCTTATCTACAACACTAATCATTTGATGAGATTTATATAAATCAAAATTCTCTTATTATCATGTCACATAATCTTACAATCCATTTATTATCCCAGGTCACCATTATATATAGTTCCTTGCTTATATAATACCTATGGTAAGTATCAATATAACTCTGATTTAACCTATCATTTACAGGATCTTGGTATAAAGCTTCTATCTAACCCTGGCTTATTAAGCTTTCTGATTAAGTTATAAGTATCCTCAAAAACCCATTATTAATTCCATATGCGAATTCAACTCCTTGCTGTCAAGCGCTTTGAAATGAATATAAATAACATACTACAATTCAGTTTACACAATGAGACCAACCCACAACCTTTGCAATCAGGTTGAAACTCTAAGGGCCACATGATTTTTAGCAGACACACCACTGTAAGTAAGATAAAATTCCTTCTTTTAATTGAATTTGCACTTTAAACAGTGCAAACAAAATGACAGTGTCAGTCTTTTAAATTGTGTTAGTTTATAAAAATGGAGACTTTCTTTTAAAACTAATGAACGCTTGTGTCTGCATAAAATAAAAAAGAAGTTAAAACAATTTACAACTAATCAATAATCAAACAAAAATACTAAAACACGGTTGTGCAGAGTATGATAACGCTCTAAACCTTAGTTTTCTGTATTAAAAGATATAACATTTTAACTTTTGAATGAATTTGAAATCAAAACTTCAATTTTTTGTAAGAAAGGAAGCATATATATTATGTCTTCTAAAGCTCTTGTGACCCTTGGATTTCCGGTGTTAAATGGTGCTAGATGGGTTGGCCTCATTATAGCATTATTGCAAACTTCAAAGGGAACAGGATAATGTTTATTGACTGAACTTTCTTTCAGTTTCCAGAAGGTGAATTTATTCTTCTCAAAAAGATTTGAATTGTATTCTGCAAAAGAACAAACTTCATCAATAAACTCACCAACTGTATCCTGCCCTGTACAGATCTCCTATGTTCATACTGTGTAGTTGTAGCTACACATAAAGCACTTCCAACCCCGTGTGTCAAGGGCAGACTGGGATCAGCTCCAAACAATAAAAGTTCATCCACTGCCTGCGGAAAGAATAAAACTTAGCTTGTATTTTTACAAAAATATATTTATAAAGAAAGAGTTAAACCTGGTTTATATGGTAAATGATGAATAAGTTTTCTTGAGTACTCTTCTTGAACAAAGAAACAATAACTGTTCAACCTTAAAATACTCTGACAAGTTTTTATGGAATTTAAAGAATTTGCGTCTACTTGCAAAATTCTAAAAAATTCAACATTGTGATATAAATAATGAATAAACAAATCAATTGATTTTTTCTTGAATCTTCTTTGTTCATGTGCATCAACTGCATCTATTGTTTAATCTTAAATAGAAACATTCTCTGCTCTGATATTTTGCTGTATACAAGATTATGTATTTCAAATTATTCTTTTTGACTTATAATTAGCCAATCATTTAATTTCAATTACCAGATCATTGCCACTGGTAATGGCCAAAGCAAGGGGAGAGAATCCATTACACATAAGACTTGCATCTGCTTTGTGCTCAAGTAAGAGTCTCACAACTTTGCAGACATTCTGAAAAAGCAAATAAAATTTATTAATTGATTAAAGTTTACTAATAAACATTAGGGCCATAATAGATAAATATATTTTCGTCACAACTTTTCTGAGTTAAAAAAATGTGGCAAATGTTCTCTCAAAGGCCTAATGCCAATATGCACTGAGCTTAATTTTGAAAAAAATCTTTTCAACTTTTTTGTTTTCATACAAATTTCACAAATTTTGTATTCTTAAGGAGTAATAAACTTTAAAAAACAGACAAACCTTATAATTATCATCTCTTGCACAAGCTATCTGAAGTGCTGTCCTCCCTCCTAACAGTAACTTGGACTCTTCTGAGATTGTATCTTTGGACCACTCATCTTCCTGGAAAATAACAATGCAACAGAATAAAGCAAACATGAACCAATGAGATTTATTTGATATATATTTTGTATAACTGTAAAAAATCTTCCTTTGTCACTTCTTCTTCTTGTAACTATCAGTGTACTTTTAGGAGGGGCTTATTTAGTAATAAAAAAAGTTCATTTTTACATGAACTTGCTAAGATAGACTTAAACATATATAAGCACACAAATGTTTTCAACTGTGTCAGAGGTAATTGTTTTGGATCATAAATAAAGAAAATATCACACACATTATTTACTATTGCACAGATTTATGTTCAAAAGAACCATAAAGCAAGAGAAGAGGGAGATTAATTACAAATCTCATGTGGATCATTTTTCTTTATCTCAACGTTTGTTTGTAACTTTCTAACAATTTTAATAACAACTAGCAACTAACCAATATACACAGACTAATTGATACTAACGAATCAGGGTCAATAAATAGATTGGAACAAGAATTTAATTTTTTTTTTAAAGTGAAGTGTCAATTACATTAAGTAATACCTTTTGTATAAATATATGAACTTGTTTTCTTCTTCAATAATCTAAAGTCTCACCAAAGTATGGTTAAGGAATGAGTCATCTTCCATTGCTCTGGCGTCAGGATCAGCTAAAGCGTTGAGTAAAAGCTCAGTGATTTGAACTCCTTCTTCTCCTGGTATTGCACACGCTATGTGGATAGGGTACAGCCCACATCTCTGTAGAGAAAAAGGAGAAGAAAACTTGTTTATTCAAATAGTTTGTACTTCTGTGTGAAAAATGTGATTTTATTTAAATAAAATGCAAGAATCAAACCTTTCCACAATTTTCAGATTTTACTGCTAAAAAAATAAATTGAACAGAGCCCTTAACCTTTAACTTTTCTTTACCAACTTCAATTATTCATTATTCACTGAATTATCGAATTGTCAATCCCTATCATCTGCTAAATTTTCAATAAATGTGAGAGTAATATTCTCATAACTTTGAGTTCCGATATAGAAGCATTGTGCTTAAAATTAATCAAATTATTTCTTGATAGATTTCTGTCCTTTGATTCTCTAGCTTCTGCCTCGAAATTGTCATCTTTAAATCATGCCAGTAACCTGTCATGACATATTCTGCCAACCATCCCCTAACTCATTAAGAGGTGTCATATTTGAAACTTGCATCCATTCATTAAAAAGTTACATCTCTGATATCTTCCTGCAAACATCACTGATGTAGAATGGTTATCTCTGAAACCTGACTGTAGAGTGTCATCACAACAATATGCACAAAATTTCATTTTGAATCAGCAAGGCTAAAATGAGAAATCAGGATCCAATAGTTGGCATAAATTATCAAACACCATTTTCCCTGTTTTTAAAAAGATTGTTATACAAAGCCGCCAAAATATTGATTTTGTCAACTTTATTTTAATTCTTTCTCTCCTTGCAGAGGCAGGACCCAACAGTAGTAGGACCATTTTACTTCCATACTGTAAATGACTCTTTTTAAACACTACAATACATAAAGAGTGTTGGTAAAATGCAGTTTTGTGGTTTGGAAGTTGCATTTTTTTATAATTTGAATAATAAATGTACCTTCAAAAAGACTAAAGACCTATCCAACTTTTCAAGATTTTTAAAGCCTACAAAGCGTATCATTGGAGGAGGTAATACTAGCTTAGAATGCTTTTGAAAAGAAATTAAAATGTTGAATAAAATTTATGTCTGAATATTTTTTTAAAAAAGCACTTTCTTAATGCATTTTCTTGGAGGAATGGGTCATTCAAAAGAGTACTCTATGTACACTTGTGAACTGTTGAAATGTTGGAGAGCCCCTAAAGTACATGTAGTAAGTATTCTTGGTAAACAGAATTCTTTGAAATTAAAAGAAAGACTTTTTAATGTTTTCAGAGCATTGGTCGAGAGATATGTTTTTTAACAGATGCAGAGTTAAAAAAAAACCTGACCTTAAGACTCAGTCTAGAGTTTGTGTCTGCTCCTTTCATTAGAAACTGCTGAACCATTTCAACATCTGCTGACTTGATAGCAAAGAAAAGAACAGGCATGGGCACAGATGAAGAATTAGGGTCAGCTCCACGACGCAGGAGTAAGTCCAGAGTTTCCTTCATCCGCTCATGACTGAAATAATAATAATGAATGTATTTATATAGTGCTTTCCCTTTGGAGTAAGCTCAAAGCGCTTTACAATGAAAATGAAATATAACTTATTAATAAATGTAAAAATATTTGTGACATTGTTTGGTTGATCACTTTTCTATTGCCTAACAGAATCAGTCAATATATAAAAAAAACAATGTCGACTCAATGGCATAAATTCTTTGATAACACTTAAGTTTGCTTTTAGTTGTAAACTGTACAGGGTGTCAAAAAGATGCACACAAAAGAAAAAACTAAAATCCTAGAGATAAGTTCAGTTTTTTTTACAGATTCAATAATATCATAATTTCTCTAAATAAGCTTTTCTTCAACTTCAAATGTTGCTGTTGTCAATTAGTCAGAAATTTGATAGAGCTAAAAAATGTAAAAGAAAAATAGCTATCAAGAGCTTTTGCTTTCTGACTTATGATATGTCCTGTACAATTGAATATGATCCTGAGACATGCTGGGAAAACCTACGACTTAACAATATATAAGAATTGGCTTTAAGATCTGTACCAATCATTTTTAACAAAAATGTAAAGAAGGCATTTCAGACTAGATTTAGAGCTAATTTTCTTTTCTTTGAGCTGTATACTTTAGAATTACATCCTGTCAAAAAGCATAAGAAATCTAACAATAAAACAATTGATCATAATTGTTTCAAGCAAGTTAAATATGTCAACACTGCCTAATAATCATAAAATGTGAATAAGAAATTTTTATAACTGTTACTCTGGAAGTGTTAATATCAGAGTACCTTCTGAAGTATAATTGTTGCCACCCTCTGAGTGAAGGGATGCACCAAATTTTCAAACATGAGATTGTAAAGCAGTGGTATATGCAAGATCAATATCAGTCCTCTTGGTTTGCTCTCGACCAAGTTGATTCTGTCTGAGTTGATGGCAAGCGAACAATACAAACAAACAGAAGAGTTTGATGTTTTTTTTCCAAGGGGAGAAATGGACAACAGAGTTAAGTTTTCATAATTTACCAATATTACTCACTGAGACATTTGAACAGCAAGTCTGCGGGCCTTACTATCCCCAACCTCAGATGCTTCTCTGCTGACCACCAAGGAATTGTGACTGAGCTGAGTGGCACAACGTTCCACTAACTGCTCACTGACCTCAATGTGGTAGTTCCTCATGCTCTGATTTGACTCAAAGTCTTCTGGACATTCTTCTTCTGCCTCATTTTCATTCAATCTGTTATTTTCAACATCTCCACCGTATGCTGAATCAGCATCGTCATCTTTCTGCTCATCAACCTTATTTAGATCTGACTGCTGATCACGAATCCTTGCTGTGGGTGGCGTTGTCACGATCTTTACCTGGTCATTGGGTAGGGGAATTGTGTCCTTGGTCTTAGATACCAAGCTTGCTTCAGACTTAAGTTTGTTGATTTGGTTGAGACGACTGGCTCGTCTTTCTTTGTTGCTGGCGAGCACGACTTTGGGGATGCTGTCTGTGTTGTTAGGGTCTAATGGGTTGATCATGTATCGCTCTGCCATGTTGTACAAAAATCCTTCCACAGGGTAATAGAATATAGTCCCTGCAGATAGTGCAGAGCAACCTTCATCACTCAGTTTATTGACGTCTGCTCCATGGTTCAACAGGATGTTGATAATATCTATGTGCCAGTTCACCTGTTGGTATACAAATATAAAATCAAGCTGTTATCTTTTTAAATATATTTTATCATAGTCTGAATTTTTTTCTTTAACAAAATACCCCAGATGTTGTCACATGCGGGCCACATCTGGGCTAAATGTGATGTGCTATCTGGGATATTAGTATGAACAAAATACCAACAAACAGAAGGATATAAGATACAAAATTTATTCAAACAAAAAAAAACATTATCTAAATAATAAGAAAGAGAAACAATGTTTAGAGTACATTTGATGTCAATTACAAATTTGTTGAACAAAATGTCTAGTCATATAATGATGTTCACAAACTATTTCTTAAATCTTAATCACAATCGCAAATTCATACATCAGGAGTCTTTGAATGACAATAGAAAATAAAGGGTCGTAAATCAAATACGAATCTGACCAGCGCATGAGTTGAAAAATCTCAAAGAAGATTCTCACTAAATAAAAAATTCCTTATGGATGCCCCATATCCATGCTGTATAATTTAGAAAAATATTATAAGAAACATACTTGATAACGCTAATTCTGTTAAATTAAACACTGATGATTGAAAGACGAATTGAAATTATCAATAAGTTTCCTTCAATGCATATTGGGGTTATCTTATTATGGTCACCTGGTATAAACAATAGCTATTGTGAGTTTTTCTTTATCCATCACTGACTTCGCTCTGGCAAAATAGGTTGATACTTATTGTTGCTGAACCTGATTTAAATATATTTTTAAAGCCTTAAACAGTTGATAGCACTATAAAACTAAGATGTATTTCCCACTATCTATGTTACTTTAGAATCTGATATAATTGTATCTCTTTTTTGTAATAAAAGAAAAGTGTTTATTGTCAATCAGACAGCCGGAATATGATATTTTGTTGATTATGTAACCAAAAAAATGTTTTCACTATTTTAGAGAATAAATTTGAGTAAGTTTTAATGCTATAAGCTCTGGCTTTCAACGGTCTAAAAGATTCTTCAAAAGAAAAATGTATTAATATTCCTGACATAAAATATAAATACTCACTGTGGCTTCAATCAAAGCTGTTCTTCCGAACTTATCCGAGACATCAGGATGAACACACCCAGAGTTTAACAAAGACTCCACGGTAGAAGCATCACCAGACCCAGCTGCCACCAACAGCTGCTCTGACTGTAGCTCAAGACAACCTTTGCTCTTGAATTTTTTCCTATCCAGCCTCACAATAGAATCCACATCCAGGTCAATTTTAGACTTTCCCACATCGTGTTTGAGAACATGCTTCTGAAGTGTCACAATGCGTGGTGTCATGTTCCATGCTAACACTTGTTTGTTCGCAACTTGTTTCCTTGGCGTGTTTTTAAAGAACTCTACATTGAATGTCTTTTTGTCAACAGCAAGACTGCGTGGGTCCAGAGCTTCATTGTAAAGCTCGTTTATTTTCTCAGTGATGTCTGATTTAGGAGGGTAATCAAGAACTGAAGGTGGGTATAGAACAGACTCCACAGGAGCAAGACTGTGGTTCTCTTCTTCTACAGTTATGTAGTTATTGTTTTCTTCAACATTGTACTCAAACTGTGGGTGAGCAGTGATGGTGAATGCTTTTGGGATTTCTGTGCATAGCTTGATTATTTTTTCACCATGCCACAATCCGACATCTTGGCTGTCGTCTTTGTAAGTGACCACACCAGGGCCTTCACGTTCATCTTCTTTATATAGACCCTGTTCAGAGAAAAAAGGGGTTTAAAGGTAAATAACTTAAATCTAAAGACAGCAACTTTTGATACATGTTTGATCTTATTCACAAATTTAACAAAGGTATAGATTATAATACAATGTAATATTTCTAAATGAAAAGGAATATAACACATTATCTTCTCCAAAATAGAGCTAGGGTCAATATATCTCTGAAGTTATTCATCAATTTTTTCAATAAGTATCACTACGTCAAGCAAGGAGAGAAAACCTGAAAAAATCACATTAACTTTTTAACATCCAATCTTCTCTAATGAAAAGATTGTAGATTGTTTTACTCATATCGAATTAAAGAAAATAAAGCTGTATTTGCACATTAGCAAAATAATAATATTGTAAAGAACGAACTTTGTTTAAGAAAAATCAGTTGGTAAATAAAAAATCTGTCATAAAAGTTTACTTTGAAGAGGCTGATTTGATGTTTTATTTACATATAGATTTTTTTAACAATTTACTACAACAAATAAAGTCTGTAATCAAATCAATGTCACAAGTTCAACTTTTTTGACAAAATAGCGGATTTAAAACTATAAGTTACGCTTGAAGATATATATAAATAGTTTTAATTTAATCATTATTATTCTTGGGCAATATCGCAGTTAACTGGTCTTTAGACGGAAGGACAGAAATATGATGTGCCAGTCTCACTGTGCAATGTTGAGGCATAGTCCTTTTTGGTATTACACCATGTTCTATTTTCAATTTGGGAACCATACCTCAAAACCTTGGTTACCCATAAGAAAGAGTGGTAGTTTATACTGACCTGAAATCTGTCACCAGAAGCAAAGTTAAATGTTCCATAACCCTCCTTCTTGTCCATGTAGAATGTACCTGTATAAGAGGAACCATCTGGCCACCTGTATACACCAAAACCATGTCGCCGGTCTTTGAAAAATGTTCCTTTATATGTCTGTTTGACAAAAAAATAAACGACTGATAAATATATTGAAATTTTCAAATAAGAGAAGAAATAAAAGCATTATTATGATATGTTTCACCTTTATCTTCTTCGTACTACAAAAATTAATGTTTTCTTTCAAGTTAGACAATCATGTATTAAGTATGGTGCACTTTTTCTGAAACATCTAAGAAAGACACTTTCTATTTACTACCTACACTTTTGTTAAACAGTATGAATTTGAAATTTGAAATATAAAAATCAGAAATTTACAAGTCTTCATTAAAGTATAATATTGTTACTTATGGTCTTGTATATGTGGTGATTGTAGGTATAAGTCCTACCTTACTCAACATGTGGATTGTTGATAAATGCAATTGCGATTTTAACTATAATTTACTTTATGTAACTTGTGGTACGCCCTGCATGAATTAGTTTATCTTACCTCTCCATTTGACCACTGTATACTGCCCTCTCCATGTCTCACATCATTGACAAAGTCTCCAGTGTATGAGCTGCCATCACTCCATACTTGTGTACCTGAATAGAGAAAAAGAATAAAACTTTGTATTTTAGAACCTGCATCATCACAACAATGGGTTAGCAAATAACCATGTTACCTTTTTAAGATAATGGTAAAGTAGCAAAGTTGTGAGCTTCTTCTTTCTTTCTTTTTGCGTTAACATACTGCTTTTTATACACTAATGTTTTCGCACAACACATGCTTTGCATTTAATATTTTGGTGGTTCCCTTCGCCAAGAGAGTGGGGGCTATCTGTCTACAGAAGTTCTCTAATTTAGAATGTAAGAGTGTTACAGTATTTAGGTACTAGAAGAATGTTTGAGTTTGAAATTTGCCTGCATAACCATCAAGGGATCTTAAACATACGCACATGCACACGGGACCTATGTTTTATTGTCCGTCTTCGATAGCACCAGGTGCTTGATCCTGCCTACCAAGTAGTATCAAGAGGAACATGCAATCACTGATAATGAAATCTATTTCGCAAGAGGGGTAAGCACCATCACCATATACCATGATAGCTATTTCTACAACCTTGAAAGTTTGTCCAATTGCAGATTCGCATTCTTTATATGACAAACTATCCTTAGAGTTTTATTAAACAAAACAGAGCACAAATTAAACAATGAAGATAACAAATAAGCCAACTCACCATTTCCATGGCGAAGGTTTTCATTAAAATCTCCTTCATACTGGCATCCATTCGGCCATACAAATGTTCCATGTCCAATTCTTTTATGGTCAACAACATTTCCTTCAAACTTAGCTCCTGTGCGATAACTAACTTTGATCAAGTTGGGATTCCCTGAGCCTTCAAATGAGGAGGCAGTGTTGAGTCTCTGCATACTTTCCACAATCATGGTTCCTTTACTTGTCTGGAGAAAGATAAAATGAAAGTTTTGTTTTTGTTGTGATTTTTGCTTGTAACTTTGGTTAGCTTACTGATTTTTGCATTTACATTCATACTAATATTTTTGCTTTTTTACACTTTGGTGCTTCCCTTTAGCACACACAGCAACTTCTAGGACTGCTAAAATAACAGTTTGTAAGCAGAAATTATATTTTTTGAGAGAGATATCAAATCAAACGAGAGTTGCATTGAAACAAATGTTTAGCTATTATTAACAGTGTAACAAGCCTATGAAATCAATGAAAAATTTTGATTTAGGAGCCCAAAACATATTTTTGTGGGTCAAATTTGGCAAGAAATTGGTCATGGTTCCTTCTTTGAGGATCTGAAAGAACACCTTGTGTAATTTTTTTATCATTGATTTATTAGTTATTTAACATAGGCATTGTCTTTATGTATGATAATGCCTGTATCTCTAAAACTATGAGTACACTGAGCAAAATTGACACAAAGGGTTTAAATCCAATTGGTCAACCAACTTCAATCATGCATAAAAACTGAACCCCTTAACCGATTTTCAAAATTTAAATTGTATTGTTATTAATTTGTTGCCAGATAGGAAAACAAGTCAAATAGTTATGAAATCTCAAGACATAGTAATCTGTCATTCCGAAACACCAAATTGTCATTCTTAAACACTCATTTTCTAGAAATATATGGTGTCTGACAATTTCTGAATAATTGGCTCATTCTACCGTCCTGTGTCACTTACATAACGGACGTTCTAGCCAGCCTGACATCCAGGGTAGGCACCTGGGTGAGCCCGAACCTATGGTTCCCTGACTGCCAAAATCATGGGACCACTTTTCATGGAATGGGCCAATTGTCATATGTAGCAAATGGGTTAGTAACAGAGAATCCAGAAATTGGATTTTCCAACATCAATACTATAGAATAGAAGTAACTTTAATTAAATATTTGTTACAGAATGACATTTTAAAAAGGTACCTTTAGGAAAGTTGAAGAAATCATAAAATTTTCTTTGTAATTGGGCATCAAAATTTTTGTTGGTGGGCATATTCATAAAAGTGTAATACAAGGTCAAGAAAAAAAATCTTTTTTAGATGTGCTTTTCTAGCTTTGAAATAATATATATTGGAATTCTTGTATAAATGTTTTCGGTCAAAGTACAAAGGGGCCCTAAAAATATATGTAAAAAAACATTTCTCAATCTTTGACTTTAAAAGTGTTAATATCCTGCCTTCCAAGTATTGTAAGGTTTTACAAAATGTCAACGCCAAATTTATTTGACCATTTTTGAAAATTGGTCCTCTGGTTCACATTCTCAAGGATTTACCTCACTAACATGTTAGGCGACAAATGCATCAGTAAATCATTCTTTTATTTGTATCAGTCTATAGCATTTAGAAAAGAATACTTGTTTAAGTGAAAAACACATAATTTCTTTAAGAATCACATTACAAAATTCAGAAAATTTGCCAAATTTTACAGACTCTGACAATTTTTCCACTAAAACTTTTAAACCACTCATATCCCAACCAAATGTCCTGACTCCCTAGTTTCCTTGGCATGTCATCAATAAATGTTATTAAAAAGGCAAGGGGCCCTGCATGCAGGACACAGATGTCTTCGTCTTCCAATATGTCAGTAGACTCAACTTGAATATTTCCACTGACTCGCACAATAAAATGGCGCCAGGTGTTAGTCAATGAAAATTAAAGTAAAAATCGCATGTAAATGGTGAAATAGGACCTTATGATTTAGTTTTTAAAAAATCTTTGTGCACGGAGATGGTAACTTTTTTTCCATTATAACTCATTAACTACATACTGCTCTCTATCCAACCAAAATGTCATTAAATTGGTGATAATAACATGTTTCTAATTTTATTGGGTTGCTGGTAAAAATCTAATTTTGTTCAAAATTGAAGCTTTTATTGAACTTTCCTGTAAACGTTTTTTACTTATTTTAAAGTTACTAAAACCCATTGGCATTGGCATTGGCTTGATAGGTGACCTTTGTGATGTTGCATTTTTTGTCAGTTTCTTAAAATGTGTACCCAATTTACTAGAAGGTGACCTATTTGATACTAAGCATTTTACTAGGTCCCTGGTTAGGAAAGGGGGTCATTCCAGTACACAGTGAAAGATGGCAGCAGCATCAGCAAGAGGGTGACCAAATTCTTGGTGTTTCATCAATGGGGGGGATGGTCTGCTGGCAAATGTGACAAATTCTGAGTCTGTCAATTCATATAAGAATTATGTTGATAAATTGTTTAAAGAATACTTGTACTCCTCAAAAATTGATGTATAAACTCTTCCATCACTGACAAAGTTGACCTTGGTGCAGTTTCACAAATAGTGTCAAGTAAAGTCAAAATTAAAACTTGACAAATAGGCCAAAGGCTAAAAGCATATAGCGACATACAGCTATACTATACTAGACTAATTCTGTCGTTCCATATACATTTATTGGAGAGTAGGAAAAGTAAATTTATTTGATTCTCCACAGTGGGCGTAATAATAAATTAATAATGCAGACAACTGAATGCTCGACCGAAAATAAATAAAAATAGCGAGCTTATGTCATTCATAATGTTTCTTAGAGAATGACGTCATTCTTCTTGGACAACATGTGTATCAATTATTTGATTAATGCCATTGAAAGGTGTGAAATGACGTTAGTCGCTCTTTTTATTGTATATATTAATTTCATTATCTCTGGTTTTCTATTGGTTCTCTTTTCGCCATTCCTTTTTCGCTTTTGCTTTTCTTTTTTCCAAATTGATATTTCTCTTTAACCTTATTAACGATATTTCGACGACTTAGTGGTAATTTAATCATAAATATTCACTTTCCGCGTCATTCCCCATATAGAAACTTCTAGAATCCTCACCTTTATACATGTCTTTATCAATTAATCAAAACCATCGTACGTGATGACAGCGGTGTCACCCATGGATGAAACATTCGTACGTGATTATTGATCGATCCTTTTACTTGAAAGATGTAAGGAAAACATCAAATGGCTTGTTGGTTTAATCTAATGATGTAGCTGACTTGGTGATGAACCACGCGGTGAGCAAAATTAATAAGAGCTGGGGAAAGATTGGACATAGACGAAAGGCACTGTTCTGTTATTAATTGTTGAGTCTAAATAGTTATAGTCATCTTGGGTTGATGGAAGGGTTCGTTAACTCGGTGTTTAACTGAATCTTGATAGCATTAAAATAAGGACTCCGTTAAAATAAAGATGAGTGGGAGATATTTAAAAAAGGAAACACGGTGATTAGGTCTAATGATTAGGAGTCGAATGACAAAAGTATATCACGCACGTCATTGACCCCAGGGTTACATAAACGTGTTACTTACGTACACAATTTTGTATCATTTTTTCTAGTTTTGCAGGGAATTATTCATGTCTTATGTTTAATAATATAAGAAATACAGTGGCCGTGGAGTTTGCACTCTCTCTCTATATATATATAAACTATAATTCATTTATGATTGTGACCCACCTTTAAGGGAGACACTGTGTTGGTAGGGTCCTTCCTCTCGTCAGTCCTTGGGTCAGTCCCTGGGTCAGACTGCCGAGAGAAAGGACACTCCCAACACAGTATCTCTCTTTAAGGTGGGTCACATTCATAAATACTTCCTACCTAGTAGCACTCTACATCGCCGAGATTCTTCAATCTCCTCTTGTTAAACTATAATTAATGGTATTTTCTTTCTTAATTATTTTTATGATGCTTCTTGCTTCTTCTGTTCTTTGAGTTCTGTCTCAGTTTTGAATTCATCTTGTACTTTGTGTTATTTATAAAAAATAACAAGAAGAATTGAACTGTGTAAAACAATAAGCTGAATTGCAGTTAATATTATCAATTATCATTCAAATCAATTGTGGTTTGTCTCAATTTCTATCCTAATAAAATCTTCTTATATTTCACTTAATGTATTTTTGTCTTACCTGTGGCTGGCAATAGAAAAAGACTGTAAATTGATATTCAATCTGATGTTTGTTTTCCTATAAATATGATCATTCATGTTTTTACCCTTTTCCTTTATTTCAGGCCCTCCTCCCTCAAAACCTTCCACATCCATCCCTGGTATGCCGGGTGGTACACTGGCAGGGGCAGGCAGGATAGGCAAACAGATAGCTGATGAGTGTCAGGAACAAATCAGGTAATAGGCATCTCTATAATAGCTGAATTATGTGTATTCATGCTCATTTTAAAAAGAATGTTAAAAAAATTTGAGAAAACATATTTTGAGGGTCACTTTCAAGATTACAGATTTACTACCTTTGACAATGTGACCACATCAGGTTTGCCAATTACACAAAGAAAATAAAGCAAAAAACTCAAAAGGGCCATAACTTAACTTTATCAACAATTTGAGAAATCGTTTTTAAATCAAAATCAATCAATTAATCAATCAACTTTATTTTAAAAGGGTAATTGCTGCCACTCTTACAATGGGTCTTTGATAAAGGTTAAATAAAATAAACACAATAATTAAATGAACACAATAGATAATACATGTATGAGAAAGGTCCTGTGGTGATTTACAAAAATGACGATATACATAATATATGTTGTGATTTATAAGAATACAATATTATAGACACATTATATTATTATCCTTTTCTCTCTCTCTCTCTCTCTCTCTCTCTCTCTCTCTCTCTCTCTCTCTCTCTCTCTCTCTCTC
>JAUUEB010129360.1:0-14720 GCA_032362205.1 Clione limacina
CAGTCCTTAATGTTATGTCCCTTTGTGTCTGGTGATCGGGGTAGTACTCTCTACGAGTACTCATTTTTCTAGTTTTAAGTTGCAATGTTTTTCATTAAAAAACAATTGAAACAAATATTGTCATCACTCTCAAGAACTCATTTTTAAGTTGAGCACTGGAACAAGCTTTTAACTTGTATGCATAAAAAACGTCATATACATGCATTGAGATACACATACATATCTGCTACCTGACCTCTCACTTACCTATCAACCTTCCCAATACTTCATTCAAATCTCACTCCCTCATCCACTTATTCACTTACAGATTTAATCAGCCACTCTCCCTCTTGCTCGCATCATTTTCTAACTCATCTGTTGATTCACACACTCACCATATGTTCATTTTTTTTTTAATAATTCATTTTATTATTTTGTTGCATGGCTCAGGTCTTAACAAATAGATTTTTAGGTTTTTGTTAAAGTAAGGGTCTGTTTTTGTGTGTTAAATTTCAGTACCATTCTATACAAGGGGAATAAGTAGAGTATATGAGAAACTGTATAGTAAGTTATAGATTAGCAATAGGTCAACCTAGACTAAAAGCAAAATAATAAGTGTATTTTTGTGAACCTTGTATGTATGAGATGATGGTTATGACGCATTTCAGTAAACATTGGTTAAACTGAGGAAATACAAAAGTCTCTTTTTTGTCTTTGTTATTATTAATTAACCTTTTTAACCGAAGTAAATAAGGGTATTTTAAAGTAAAAATCACTACTTTTCACTACATATGGGTTGAATTGGCAAACTTGTGTTTTTCAATTGTCATAGTCAGGATTTCATTGCCTTCTCTCTTTGTCCTTTGGTCCTCCCAAGTCAGCCCACTTGTACAGTTGTTTTACATTTTGACCTGTCAGAACAGAGGGCTTCCATCAATAAAACAGTCTGGTCAGCAGATTATCAGTTAACTAGAAAATATGTCTGCATAGTCTGTATCATTTGCCTTCATTGTTTTGAAAAATTCAATAAAATCACCTCTTAGTCTTCTGTACTTCATTGTAGGAAGGTTTAAAGCTTTTAAACAACCTTTGTTTAAGCTCCTAGCAGAGCAACAAAAAAAAATATATAAATCTCTGAAAGATCCAAACATCAAGTAAAGACGCTAAATTGTACAATTTATCATGCTTTATTTCATAGGAAATACAAAAAATATACATCATAGAATATCATTGAGAAATAATATAAATAACATTGAATGATATGTTATATGTTATCATCAGCATCTTAATGGACTTAACAATGTCAACAACCAATGAATGATATGTTATCATCAGCATCTTAATGGACTTAACAATGTCAACAACCAATGAATGATATGTTATCATCAGCATCTTCAATGGATTTAATAATGTCAACAACCATTTAATGTGTTCTGCATGTCTCAAACAAGCACAGACCTAACAGTTGTACATTGTACTGAGTACAGTTGAACATTGTACTGAGTACAGTTGTACATTGTACTGAGTACAGTTGAACATTGTACTGAGTACAGTTGAACATTGTACTGAGTATAGTTGAACATTGTACTGAGTATAGTTGAACATTGTACTGAGTACAGTTGTACAATGCTCTGCCATTTTCATTGATATATTTATACCATGGATATGAGAATATTAATGACTAATTTAAAATGCTAAGTTTGAAAACATTTAAAAAAAATTATTAATCAATTCAGCTATTCATAAGAATCTTTCTTCATTATAGAACAGCATATTGCAGTCATGTTAGGCCTGAAATATTCAAGGTTCCAGTTGGTGACACCTTCCAGGATTGAATACAAGTAGGACAGAGGATGACGAAGATCTGGACTAGGCGAAATCCAAGCCGACTGTTACTAAATTATCCTTATACCACTAATCGTAAGGATAGAATGCAACTTCTCGCATTATGATAAAATGAAAAATTTGAGATATTTAATTTTAAGCATAAACGACATGGAAGACACAAGTTTTCAATGAGTACATTTAAATGAGATCTTTTGAGTATGACACTTACATGGGAATACAGAGAATATCATAATGGAACAAAGTCATACACAGCCTTTTCATGTCAAATCAAAAACAAGTGTGGAAGTACAATAACAAAATAACACAGAAATGTTTGTCTACTTACAGCTTTATATATGAATCAAAAGTCTACATTAAACGTCAGAAATGTGGTGGAAAGAAAAAACTAATGTCAAATTTAAGCCCTGAACCCTAATCTGTCTGACAGCCTGCGAGATTATAAATGATGCTTGAATATACTAGAAATAGCCAATTAAAACAATATTGTTGTCCAAACATTACTGATATACTCCTTCTAAGAACATATATTTTCTATTGATATTGAGGAAAAGAATGTTACATTTCTATGGAGTTTACAAGGAGTTTGATATTATGTCATAGAAGAGGTCAAAGTTTATCAGTGTTCAATAAAAAGTGAGCATCAACAAGTTTTCCCACTTTTCTCCAATCAATAGTCAAAATACTATCATTAACAGATACAAATTATAGGACAATTGAGTCTTCAAGTTTATCATTCTTATATGTTAACTCCCATTTCCCTGGCCCATTGGTACACTCAATGTGTTTCACATACAAAGTTTCTTATGTTATGGTCTCAAATTCTTATAATTCTTACAATATCCTTCAATGTCCACGGGCATGTACTCATCAACACCTGTTTAAAAAGTAAAAAGGGAAAACAAGGGCAAAATAAAAAAAACTCTTATTGATTCTGAGGTAGGCTATTTTTAGATCACTTACATCATACATTTGACCAGACTACACAACAACAAATCTTATAAATTAAAGACTTAAAAACACAGGATCATGAAAAAAGCAAAGCCATTGATTCAAACGCATGCATACAAATTCTCAATTTTGTGTTGGCCATGATGTAAATATTGCACCTATTGTGAGTATAACTAAGCTGCCAACCAACACATTTTTCATCTACTGAACTCTATTTACAACTGAGGTCTTGTGTCTAAAAACTGTGACATTTATCCACATATTTAAAGCATGCTGACTCTTATTTAGGTAAAAAATATAACAACAATAATAATACATGCCATTTATTTAGTGCACTTCCAGCCCCTATAGGCTTGCTCAATGCGATTTACAAGATAGTATTACCCCACAGGCTCAATAGAGACACACATGTACATTCAGAGTACACACAGAATCAGCGGGTTCAGCAATTCCCATTATTAGTAAATAATGCTTAAACTGAAACCCAGAGGACTAGTTGTTTGTTTTTGTTATGAAATATTTTACAAAGCTATAAAATAAAATTGGATTACATAACTTGTTTTGTTTATCAGTTTTTTGTTTTGTTTCAACATTTTCCATTGTATTTAGACAAAGTTACATTGCATCATTTAAGATCCCCTTTTAATTTGTGTGGATTTTTTCCATTATTTACTACCTCAGCTCATAACAAAGGGATAACATACAGTTTTTTCAAGTAGAAACACTTGCAATCATCATCAAAACACAATAACAACATTAGGAATCATTAAACTAAGAACACAAATCTAAATAAATACAACAATACTAAATCTCCAAAATGGCAAGAGCTACAGCAACAATTAACAACTAAAAAAGACATCAGCTTCAACAAAGTCAACACAATGAAACTATCACAACTATTTACATATTAAGTGTTTTCCTCGTCCTGACTAGTTTATTATTTAATACATAAGATGTTTGTAATTGAAATGTTTAATTTTTCTCCTGAACTTAATCTGGTCTACTAAACTGTAGCCTTACTGTTGGGTTCACTTGTCAAAAATAGTCAATAAATTGGAGAAAAACTCTCTAATTTTCGGTGCAAAATTTGTTCTCTTGAATACAACATCTTAACTATGTCAAGTATTAAAAAACAGTGCAGTGCAGTTCACATCTATGAAAATCTGTAAAAAATCTAGGAAACAACCCTCAAGATAATAATATATATAATCTAAATAAACCAAAAGGCAGTTATTTGGCTGTTCCATTAAGGCCAATATATATTCAGAAAATCTTAAACTAAAGTTTAAGGAAACAAACACAATAAACAAAAATAGCAAAAATGATAAAAAGCTGCCTTTTAAATTTTCTGATGACATTAAAAAGCTAATTAACAACAAAAAGTAAGAAACAGACACAAGATATCAAACACAATTCTTGAAGATGTCGTGTATAAACATTTTCTAAATTCACAATAACTTGACATCACCAGGGTTTGTTTAGGCTTTATTATAAAAGGGGGAAAATTTATATCATATTTAAATTGGGAAATACCAATATATGATTTATGTCTTCCACAACGCTAGAAGCCCAAAAATAATGTAAGTGATTAGAGTTAACATGAACATTTTCTGGATTGGCCATTTCGATTTTGCAAGGTGCTGAATTTCCCCTTAAAGTTCTTACAGAAAATCTTAAGATAAGATAGACACCTTTTGAACACTGATAAGGTATACTTTCCCCAACCCATAACCACATTTCCATAAAGTTCTCAATTGTCCGTCTCCATTTGAAGGTTTTCAATCTATCAGCTAGCCAACAGGTAGATAGCAGAACAGTTGGGTAAGCTACATAATACACTCAAATTTTCATCCCAGATTTTGTCTTTTACTGGAAACCATCTTAAAATTTTGCAAGCAGGTAAATTCATCAAATTAGTCTCAAACATGAGATTTTTTCAAAATTCAAATTATCAAAACCCACAAAGTTAACATTACTATTCTACGGGAAGGCTTCAAATGACAAATTCACAACACAACTTGTGATCAAAAACTCTGGAGCAACACAGCACATGACATATTATAACACAGCACATGACATATTATATTATATATATATTTCTATACACATCTCTGAGGTATAAATCAAGCATGGCAGTATATTAATATATAAAGCTGTTAGGAGTCACAATGCAGCATGGACCAGGGATCTCAAACAAACTATCAATTCACTATTGCTGCTTCTTGTCTAAAACACTAATGTCATTCACACATACTACTTTCTCTCTTTCATTCACTTACAACACATTTTAATTTCTGATAGTTAAGTAATCTTTTCGGAAAACAGAACGTGAATAGACAGTTTCAGCGTAAATACAACCACATCAAAGCTAATTATGTCCCTTTGCCATTATGTGTTTGAGACTCCTGCTATTATTTATAAATAAATAATAATAACACTTATATATCGCCTATCCCTGCAATAGACACTAGGGCTTTATAATTTTGAAAAATAAGTAAAAAAACACACATTCATGAATCACTCAAACATACCAACATGACTATGGTAGCAACATACATTTTCATGAAATTCCACAACATACTCAAAGGAAAAATGCAAATCAATACAATAATATTTTTTTTTGAATATAAATGTTTTTAAACTCCTTATAAAGGCCTCAAATGTACCAGCTTGTCTAAAATCGTTTGGAAAGGCATTCCATACTGATGGAGCTGTACAAGTTAACGCCCTATATCTGTATGCTCTGAGATTTGTTTAAGGAATTGAAAAAGTTGTTTGATCTTGGTCTCTCTGACACATATGGGATAAGCAGGTCATTGATAAATGCGGCTCTACAACATTTTGCTGACTTACAAAATGTAGCTAGTTCGTTGTCAATTCTTGCTCTTATTGGTAAACTGTGCAGATTTTTCAGCAGAAATGTATATGCTTTTTTCTGAGTACAGATCTTGCGATATTGTTGTGAACAACTTGTAACAAAAATGTTCCCATCAATTTGTATGTGGTCTTCGATTAAAGATTATTAACCCTGTTATACTTCAAATATAATTAACATAACAAAACCCTTGGGCAATTATGTAAGAATTATGAAATTCATCTGGGTCATGTAAGATGTCACATGACCCACATGAGAGTGAAACATAAATTACACAACCATATTGGAAGACTGAGAATTATGTTTGTATTTACAATAAGTACACGTTATGAAGATAATGAAATAAGCATAACAAACTGCAGAGTATATGGAGGTATTATTTAAATAAATGCTATATAAATGCGATATATATATATAATTATAATAATTTCAACAATGTATTCTTGTTTACAAAAAACAACAAATTCCAACTGTATATCACATGTTTGAGAGCTTCTAAGTTTTTCTCATTCTAACTCACATTTCTATGTAACAGTTACAAGACCAACTATCAAAACAGTTCATCCATACAAAGTAAATATAATCAGCACCAATAATCTAACAATTCAAAAGCCACTGTTCAAGGTCAAGGTTTATCTTCATCACAACCTAGTGCTTCAATTTAAATTGTAACAGCTAATATACACCATCATCTATCAACACATTATCAACATTTAGTTATCAAAGTTTGTCTATTATAAAGCTGGGTGGATAGGAGGGCGTACAGAAAATATTTAATTGGGGCGAGCTTCTAAACCCAGATGTCCGGCTTAAAAGAACGTCGCTCTTACTGACTGAGGTGTCTATGCCCTGTATAAGTCGTAAGTCACACGTAGTCTGTGCCAGGGTTTACTAGGGTAAATAAACACAAGCTATACACAGAAATATACGCTAAATATGTTATATTTTCTGATATAAATAGATTATGACAACATTTATTTACAAATCTCTGTAGTTGTGTTGTGATTCATCACCGAGATTTAAAACACAAGAAATGAGGAAGGGAGGAATACTTTGCTTATTTTATAGCCCTAAATGATGAAACATTCACAAGGAAGGGATGGTTCCACCATCACAAAAAAGGGATGATTCCACCTTCACAAGGAAGGGGTGGTTCCACCTTCACAAGGAAGGGGTGGTTCCACCTTCACAAGGAAGGGATGGTTCCACCTTCACAAGAAAGGGATGGTTCCACCTACACAAGAAAGGGATGGTTCCACCTTCACAAGGAAGGGATGGTTCCACCTTCACAAGAAGGGATGGTTCCAACTTCACAAGAAAGGGATGGTTCCACCTTCACAAGGAAGGGATGGTTCCACCTTCACTAGGAAGGGATGGTTCCACCTTCAATAGGAAGGGATGGTTCCACCTTCACAAGGAAGGAATGGTTCCACCTTCACAAGAAAGGAATGGTTACACATTCACAAGGAAGGAATGGTTCCACCTTTACAAGGAAGGAATGGTTCCACCTTCACAAGAAAGAGAAGGTTCCACCTTCACAAGGAAGGAATGGTTCCACCTTCACCAGAAAGGGATGGTTCCACCTTCTCTTCCACTCAATTAACACCAAGGATCAAACTTAATAAATAACTCAGATCAACAGAAGATTGTATCCTAAAGTTTTGTAATAAAGAAAATATTATCAGACGGCTTTAAAATTGATTTTTGATCAATTTGATTAGGATGTAAAACCATACTGTATTAGGACATTGGATATGATTTGTTTGCTGTTCCTCACGTCCTCATTTCTGACCAGATTCTAAACAATATTCACAACCAAATCAGTCCACCAGATATGTACATGACTCAACAGTATACTAAACAAGCTCCGTGCCTTCCCACAACTACAACAGTAGCCCAACTTCTTCTGATCGAGAATCAGTAAGAAAAGTAAGAAAGTATTAATATCCAGGTAACAGAACTGGTCAACTTAATGTCACACCGGTATGTGAGCTTAGACTTCTTGGAAGCATTTGAGCATCAAAACACACAATTATTATTACTGGCAATCCAAATTGATTTCTTCATCTTTTATGTTTTAAAAAATATGTCTAGAAAATTATTTGTTTATTTGACAGGGGCTTTATCAATGGTGTATCCTATCCTTCTTACTCACTACAAAACAAAGGAAAGGGATTGAAAAAAAGGGTTAAAACATGCTGACCTTATAAGGAAGAGCATATCTTTGAAACCAGATATTGCAAGGAAATTACTAAACACCTTTTGTGAAAACGTCAAATTTACTTTATATAAATCACAACCAGGACATTTTACATACAATAATATAAACAGCAACTTCAAAAACTTCAACTCGACTGAACACATCCTCTTTTTTACAACAGTCAACATCAGGAAATAAACAACACTACTAATCAAACTACAACACACACTTCAATCAAACAAATTTGTTTTTATGCTTAAAGCATTCTTTTAGACTATTTTCTTTCTTAACAATCCCTCCCCCATTCAACAACTACCCCTGTCCCTCCCTCCCCTAAGCCATCCTTAGCTATTAGACTCTTTCTTCATTGTGGCCACTATTGTTTCATGTGTTTCATACAAGTCCCTGATGCGACTACCCAGAGTCTCCTGTAAATTAAGAAGTTCCCTGTGCTCCTGATCCTTGATTGACTGCAGATCCTGGAGCTGTCTTTGAGTATCCTGAAGTCTGAGGTCATTTGAGTGATTGTCTTCCTCTAACACTTGTATCCTGGCCTGTAGAACTGATGCCTTAGAGTCTCTGGCTGCTGCTTCTTGGACTTGAGCGTTCAACTTCTTAATATCCTCCTGTTTATTGTGGTTGTCCAGTCGTATTTGCTCAATTTGGTCTGTAAGTTGAGCAACCATGTGATTCTGTCCTCCACCTTTCTCCTGGTCCGTTAACTGGTCAACAAATAAAATCACATTATCAGTTTCAGGCAAATTGAAGTTTGTATGAATGTGTTATGTATAGTTGTTTGTATACGAATGTAGGGATATGTTATGTATAAATGTATGTACATCGACCGTTATTTGTGTGTGTATGTGATGACACATTATCTTTTTTGTTAATTTGTATTTTTTTTCATAACTTTGTTCAAGAGAGGAGAGAGACTCATAAAAACAAAAACTTGAAGATTGAAGAAATAAGAAAATTTAAGGTTAGCTGGTTTCTCTTTTTGTTCGGCTGATTTAAACATTCACTTATGTAGAAGAATTACTATTTGGGAATAAGTTACTGTTAAAATGTAGTCAAATAAAACAAGACAAATATAAACTTTCAGAGTGTACAAGGACTCATAGTAAACTTACAAAGACATTCACTTACATGAAGACACACATGTACATACAGAGTATTCCCCCATGTCCCCTATGGCTATGCATCTGACCTGATTAGCACCTTGGTGTAGAGGAGGAACACAATATCAACTTTTCTACAAATTCTTAACCATGAACATTTTTCCCATTGTGGGGGGTTGAACCCAAAGAGCTTTTAAGACAGCAAGCTATGCCAACGCGCCTAAGCCCTTATTTACGTCGATGCTCATTCTTAATATTGCTATTTTCTTTCATCAGTACATGATAGTATCTATTCTCACCCGTTTTTTCAATTTAGAATTTTCCTCTTTGTAAGCTGCCAGTTGTTTCTTCCACTCCTCTACATTAGCTGTACTCTCCTGCAGTGCGGCTGTCAATCGAGCGTTGTTGTTCTTCAATGTCTGAAGCTCTACCTCCCATTTCTTGGCATTGGCAGAACTGTTATAGAAATAAAATTCAGTTTACATTGGTGAACTAGGACAATAGTAACATTTGTCAATACTTAACATTACAATACTTTTTTGGGGTTGAGCTGTTAAGATTATCTTTGTCCTTTTTTCTGAAAGGCACTTACATGCAGATAAATACACACACACGCAACAAACTATCCTCTTTTACCAAAATAATTATATACCATGTACATACATTGAAGACAAAAAGAAGTCTTTTATAAACAGGAGGAATCTGACAGAAATCATGTTAATATAATAAAAAACGAATTGAAGAGCTGATTTCAAATTTTACAAAGTGCTTAATGTACATTTTAAGTTAAAATGAATGACATAAAATGATTCAATGTAGATAAAATACAAGGGAGAACATCATCTTATGGGCAAATATCATCACAATCACAGATGACATGAACATATAAGCATTTCTTATACATAATAACAATTTCTCTTGCTATCTCTCAACAAAAATATCCTTTGGACTTTAGTGATGACATCTGTCTATATGACAAATACCAGGGAAAAGGTAAACTAGAAGAGCCCCTCGGAAGATGGAAAGGCTGCAATTGTGTGTGTTCCCCACATCTCAGCTACAATGTCATTTGATTTATTCATTAAGGTTTATGTACCAAGTAGGGCCCGGTGGCAGATCAACATGGGTTTGGCATACTGAAGACAAAATTGTTATTCGGGTTTCAAACTCTTTTCGAATGTAACAGTTTGTTTTAATACAATAATCCCTATTATATACACACAAAATGTGTATATGATAGGGAATTAATCACTTAAACAATGCTTATTTCGAATAATATGTATTCTTTATTGGATGTGGTCACAATCCAAACTGTTGCCCAGATTGTATAACTCGCCTTAGTCTTGTTGCATCTCGTTGAACCTCGTTGACAATAGTTCTGATGCGACCTTATCCATTAATCAAATATCCGATACAAAGGCAACGTTTATATGCATTTTAGTCATTGCATAATGTTATAAGAACATCACCATTAAAAACATACTCATTTTTGCAATGTATACCACAAGAACCAACAACAAAATGTGTATATAATATACGTTGTATTTCATTCAGTAACGTTTTATCCTCTGAAAGGCTTTTGATCAATAGTAATAGGTTTTTGAATGGTTCGAAATAGATTTGTTGAAATGAAGAAGGAAATTATTCCATTTTTGAAGAATGAAAGATTAATGAAATTGTTTTAAAATATTTAGATGGAGTACTTTAAACTGGATATCAACGTCGCTGAGTGGTTTATAATGTATTAATAGTTGGAGTTTTGTTAAGATGGGCTCTTTTCAATTTACATACTAGAACGAAATGAAGTAGACGAATGACAAAAAAAGTATTTCCATTAAATCGTTAGTTTTCCATAAATGACTGCCTACGCTCCCATGGCAATCTTCATTAGCTTGAAAATTGAAAAAAAAATGTTATTCACTCGTTTGCTATTATGATTTGTTTTTCTTTATATCTTTATTTTGTTCGAATTTGTCTTTAGAAACTCAACTCTGTCTTTCTGTTTTTGCTGACAGCTTTAGCATATTCTTTCATTCAAATATTATCTTTTAGATGATACGGTAAAAGCTTGGTTTAATAAACTTGAAACAGACTATCATTATTATCGTTATAATTGCACTCATAATATATACCCCTGGACAAAAGTAAGTGTACACTGGATTCAAAAATTATTCTTAATATGTTGTTATAATGCCATGGTAAAATAATTTAGATCAAATTGTAGCACTATCAAAGTTAAACGATATGTACAACTTGTGTTTAGAAAAGAAGCGGTGCAGACGAACACAACTCACTACAAGTAGGTCACTCACCCAAAAATGTCAATCTCAGTTTGGCTTAAGTTTGAGAGCAGTTCAATACTGAGTGTGTCAACCTTGAGCTCTGATCACATATTCCCAAAGTTCAAGTTCGTCCAACAAATGTTCATTTGGTGCAAGATCAAAAGAAATCACCGGCCATAGAAACACAAGTCAGTTATTCTTGTGTGAGATATTCCATCACAAACCATGACTGAGCCTCCTCTGATTTGATCCTTTTGAAAAACGCATGCATCCGCAAAGCGTTCATGTGGATGCCTATTAACTTATCTTCGTCCGCCTTCCTGCAGACATAACTTTGATCAGTATACGGTATATGTCTATATTGACGGTAATTCCACGCAACATGCCGAGTTGCCCACTCCATACATCTTTGTCTGTGCTGAGGTTTAAGAACTGGTCTGATTGCTGGTCTGTAAGGTGTCACGTTGATTTCTCTTAACCTTCGTTTGATTTTTTTGGACGATATTCATAATCCTGAACCAATTCCCGCAGTCGAAGTACTGGGGATAAGTCGATTCCTTAAATGTCTCAAATGGATAAAAACGGTCTTGTGCAGGAGTTGTGAAAAAAGCTCACAAATCTCTGTTTATGTTTCCATTGTAAGCGGTTACCTCAAACTCAAACTGATAATGTTATTGTTGAGGGGGTGACCTACATTTCGTGAGTTTTTTACATCTACAACGTGTCTTTTTGCAAAAAGAAAGTTTACATATCGTTTAAGCTTTGATGTTGCTACATTTTGTGATAGTTTATTTTACGATAGCATAATTACAATATAAAAAAAAAATATTGTTTGAAATCAGTGCACACTTACTTTTGTCCAGGGGTATATTTTGAATTTTAAAGTATCACGCAAATTATTCGTACTTGTTTAAATACTGTTTAACCTTTTAGATGAATGTCCTTAATTTTTATATTTGAATTTAGTATAACAAATTGTTTGATGATAGTTTGTCCCAGTTGATACAAGGCGTATATTTGTTTTAAAATTAAGGCGTTACCACATTTCATGCCATGCACAATTATATTGATTTAAATGCAACATTTTAAAGAAATATCACTCAATCAATCCTGCTTTGTAGGCATAAAGTGCAACAGTAGATATGAGGTATGCTATCAAATTTTGGAAAAAACACTTTGAAATGACATTGCGCGAAACGGGGAATTGGCATTCGGCTGTAAATAACTAAAAGATTCAGCACTTTCTGAGTTTGACACGAAGTATCGTGGCAAATATGTTTTTCTGAAGCCTCCATTTATTCTATTTTGAAATCTGTACATACTATTTCTAAATAATGCATTACTTGTTTATTTGTCTCTATTGCTTGTGTTGTCTTATACATATAAAATGTATACTCAGTAGGTCGTTTGCTCTGAGGAATATCTAAATCAACTAGATACTTATAAAGATATAAGTGATGTCGGCAAAACAGTATTTTAATGAAGGAATTAAAATGACATTTTAAATACAAAAAAATATCTGTGATCGCTGAGTAAAAAACACGTAATAACAAATACAAAATCCTTGTATGTCAACAAATCAGTGCTTTCCTTTGATAATTGGTCAATAATCAATGAAACGAAGAAACAAATTGCAACGGTGATCCGTGACTTAATGTACACTTAAAGGGTTCCAAAGGTCTACCAAAAGTGTGCCATGTATCTTTCTCTGTGATAAAAGTCATGTCCCGTCGAAAATTATACTGTAATAAGATATGATAAATGATTATCAGAAATGTTATCTGTTAAATGTTATCTCTTTTTATCTTTATTTTTTCCAAATAGGTTAAATATATGCATGAGTTTTGAAATGTTCAGACAGTAATCTTTCAACTAGCGTTTGCTATGTTTTCATAATTGCTAAAATTAATTGTTGATATTTACAACTGAGTTTCGAGACAATGTTTGATTTACAATAATTTAAGTTTTTACAAAATTATTAAAACAAAAAATATTTTAGCAGAATTCGGAGCGGTTAAGCAAATTAATAAATTATGCAATATTATTTTTAGACAATCAAGAGCCCCAAGGTCTGCTATTCCACTTTCAATTGGAATTCATTAACGGTATTGCCTAAGTAAGACCAGTTTAAAATGAGAGAACATAAACGCTCTAAAGGAGATTTTTTTAAAAACAAAGCAAGGGTCTCGGCAAAAGCACATTGCGTTATGATATTTTCAAGTGACGTATTGATAGGGTTTGACAAGCATGTCTGAGTGCGTTATTTTTCCTTTTTTTCTCTAGATCTTTTATGGTGCACTTATTTATCTCGATAGATGTCTGGTTGCCAAATACGATTTCACCTTTATGTGTGTTTTTTTCTCTCGTTGTTCATTCATTTATATATTGATTTTGTTATGGCATCATAGTTATTTTTTTCTCACAGATAAACTGTTCATTTTGTATGCAGGATATTACTTTTTCTGTTTCTTAAAAGTCATCTGGGGGATTCTATTCCCATATGTCTTTTACGCAATTATACAAGATTTTCTCGTATCGAACTACGTGGTGATTAAGATACATAATTATGAACATTTTTGATGATACTAAAGACAGTCCACAATACATGTGATCAGATAAAAAAGAACTATGAAAGATAAAACAAGAATAAAATAACGACTTCATAAAAAATATTTCTTTTTCGCGACTATTTATTCCTAATAATGATAACACGAGTTAATATCATCATTTTCTCGGATAACGTAGTGAAGAAGTAGAGAAGGGCGTTGTGAGTAAAATGTCTCTTTGGTATTTTATCTTGGTGAGGTAAATCTTGAATTTAGCATAACAAAATACTTAGCATACCTTGAAAAGAGAGTGCAAGACATGGGAACATTGATGTATAATTTTGGGGAGTGAATAAGTTAGCATAGCAAACTGCTTTTCAATATGTTAGCCAAATACGTGCCGTATTCCTGCTCCGTCTTTCTCTTTTAGTAGACTTAGTTGTTTATACCTTCATAATTCAACAACTACAGTACTTTCATCAGATGGTGTTGTTTATATCGATCGTGTTTGACCCTTGACTTTCTGTGTTCATAGGTAAATCAATGAGGTAATCATCGGCGACGCTAGTTACGAAATAATGTGTTCGTTGTGAATAAAATGTTTGCTTTGTGTGGCATTATGACCACAAATTAAATAATTATGAAAAAATGTGATATGAGTTCACTTGTGTCTCATCAATAGGTCACATTTAAACTATACATTTGTTGCCTTCTTTATATATATTCTTTCGATTGTACCAATATATTCAGCGTTTTATCTCTTTGGTAGAAGAATTACTAATCAAACAAAGTCGTTTCTTTTAACGGTTGTCAAAATATCTATAACAATATACACTGAATTGTATGGTTGCTTGCTTGCTTGCTTGCTTGCTTTCTTGCACTTCTCTAATCTCCGAAGTCTCTGGGTGGATTTTGCTGTAATTT
>JAUUEB010129581.1:0-14717 GCA_032362205.1 Clione limacina
GGGGCATATTTGCGCATAGTGGGGGAGAGTGAGAGAGGTATACATGGTGGTAAAAAAGTCAGTGTGTTCTTTTTTTTTCAGCCCACTTTTATGTTTCTTTCTTTTCGTATACTTTCCGGGTAAGATTGGGTACAAAGCCAGAAAACATTTTGTAGGCTGCTATTAGCGATGTAAGGGCAACATTTGATTTGAGATTGTGTAAATCTGGGCGAAGCCGGGTAAACCCACTAGTCATTCATATAACATAAAACATACACGATACATTAATTGACATGGAGTGTAAACCGGCGCTACAAATGACTGTCCTAAATATTCAGAAGAAGAACTCTAGTCAGCTACTAAACCAGCTTAAACGGTTAATTTTCATAACATTCAAAGATGCCATACTGGTGCAGAATCATCTATCAATAACTGAAGATTTGTTGCAAATTTGTTATTCATATTCATAGTGTACGAAGAAACATAAATAGGAAATAGTAAAACTATTTGACTCGATTCACCAGCGTAGACACTCTGCTGAATACAAATTAACTTATTCTTGGACTGGATTCTGACTTCGTTACAACTGGAAAAGAAACGACGGAAAGAAGAAGAAGAACTGGGGTCAGATGGGGTCAGACAAAAGTGTACTTGTACTTACCTAGTGGTCTGGATGGATGTCGCACCTAAACTAATACATAAGCATTTCCTATCTACCAGACCATAGACACATAAAGAGTAATTTTATGACCTTGTTGTCTGTATTCTTATCCTCGACCGTTTAATACGTTTACTGTAAGCTCCAACAATCCTAGTATTCACTACGTGTAGCTTATTAAAAAGTAACTTTGTACAAAATTGACTTTGAAGTTTTTATGTCCTCAACGTAGAAACACTAACATTTGCACCTTAGCAAGTTGATACACTCAGCTCGTCCAATAAAGATTTGCGTCAACTTAGTTTTATACCAAAAAAAAATCTTTTGAAGTTTTTATGAATAATTTGACTTTTCTTTTACCTGTCAAATCTTCATTATGAATTTAAAGAATGCTTTTGGAAATGTCCTTGAAATTATGCAGAGAAAAATTTCGAATTCCCCATTATAAAGAACTTTTTTAAACAGGCAACTATAAAACTACAATGTGTTTAAAGAATATCAGACTTCAAACGCTCTTTTTAGTATTGCTCAAACAACATTCCTAAATTGATAATTGTTTCGGCTTCTGGCTTCTGGCTTCTCAAATATGTTGACAAATATATCAACTTTACATTGAAATCTAGACAAGTTATATACTGCAATTTATTATCGCATGCCAATACCGTTCAACTACAAAAGATTACAAACATTACATCAATGAAAGGGTTCAACATCTTTCAAAGTTTCAATATAAATCCTTACAGGCTAGATGACTTTTCAATTGGTTCTCACACTCTAAAAAAGTGAACTAAGATTACATCAGTGGAAGAGTAACAAGTCGTTTAAAGTTCCCTTGTAAATCCTCACCTGCAAGATAGCTTTAAAATTGGTTCTCGTCTGGGAAACCACATCCTTCAAAAGCGAACTATTGAATTAGAACAGTTAACGTGTTTTTAAGCAATCTCACGAGATTTGTGGATTTATCAAGATAGTTTCAATAAAGGAGACAGGGAAGGTCAATCTTACACGACATATTGATCAAGAGGAAATGTATAAAACTAGACTTGGCGAATAACCAAGATGGTGGAATTGATTAAGACAGAACGGTAATAGTTTACTGTCAGATGTGAACATGACGTCGCATAAATTGACCATCTTGACACCAGTAGGAGAATGAGCTCCTCAACTCATGGGAAAGGAAATTATGTGAGATGAAAATGTATATAAGAGGGCATGAATTTGAATCTGATCAGTAATGTGTTTTGTCCTTGGTTGGGATGTTATTGTACGACCCGTTTTCCATATCATGACCTCCATGTGTTGCAAAAGGAGCAAATATTTTCACTACCTCACTAATACATAAAAAAACGTAATTCAAGTTATGCTTTTCTTCATTTACAAAAAGAAATTCTGACATTACTTCAATCACAAGAGATACGACAGAGCTATCGCCTCATCTTCTCGCTAGGATCAAGTTATCCCAAGTCAATAAATATGAAGCGTTGGGAAATTGATAGACAAGGAATGAGAAAGGCTCCCGGCTCTGGATCGAGATCAAAACGGATATCTTGTCAGCTTGTCTGAGATCAAATTCTAATCAACAGGAAGTTGCGATTCTTTAACGTATCAAACACTTTCGTGATAAAACATCATAATACATGGCAGTTTTCTAAAACAAAAATCTTTTATTCAAAAGCCTAATGTTATATGCTGGTGTTTCATTCATCGCCTAACAGCATATCCTTCTTTAATTTCGAATAAATGATCGACTTTATTACAATAAAAAAAGTTTCATCTAATGGTTTGAGAACATTTTATCAATTAAAGACAATTGATTTCATTGCTGTTTATATTTTAATGCTCGGGTCATTTTATACAGCACGTCACCTGAATTCTTGTCAGATATCTCACTGTTTTCGTTCTATTTGTAAAGTAAGCATTCATTATGTTTGTTAACAATAAAATACAACGTTGTATGAACATAAGGGATGACATAAATTGCATCGGTATTGTCTTCAACCCTCAGGTTTTCAAAGCATTTCTTCATTGTGAGATTCCGTTTTGGTAAACATACAGAAGAAGAAAGTAATTTTTTTATTGTCGCATTGGTCATATTTTGCTTGGAACGTGCAATTTTTATTTTTTGTTTTTTCTTGTTGTCCATGTATGTATCTCTATAATCTCTCGATGAAAAACAATGTCAGTTTTTTTCTATGCGTTTTATTGTACAAGATCTCGTCGATATCAAGCATGGCGGTCTTATTCCATTTAAATTTATTAGTCTTCTTTATATATAGCTACATGCACAAACTACTGGATTAGATAAGTATCTTCCATGGGAAATACTATATTCGGGTTTTGTCGCCACTTATAAGAGTAACACGGGAAAAGTAAAATCACCGGGTTGCACTGAGCCCAGACAGTTGGCTTAGTGTACCTGTACAAACTAAATTGTCTAAACATAGTTAGTATTTAGCTAATTATATCTAGACGCCTGTTTTTTAATCTTGCCCCATTAATAAAAGTAACCCTGTCTCTTGAAAATAAGGTACGTATCTGTGAGAGCTATTGCCGATTTTATAATGCTTTGATAAACGTTTGTGTTAATGCCGTTAATACACTTTCATCTGGTGCTAGGTAAGATGTTGCGTTCTGGTCTTATTATTCGTAGAAATAAGACTCTTTGTGAAATAAATAACCTCTACATCTTAATAAACATAAAATCACCACTGTCAAATAGGTATCTAGACCGATGCAGCCTGGTTTTATATTATGAATAATTGATGCAACTTGTTTTATTTTGCAGCAAGTTTATATCTACGGAAAACAGAACCAGAATTTAATACGAGATAAAGCATTCACAAGGTCTTTCTGCTTAGCATACATACATTAACACAATGATACAATACCGATATACCAATAACCCACAAGGATCTCAAACTGCACGTACTTGTTCCATCTTGGCCACTTTGTAAATATGTCGATAAGCCCAATCAATATATTACAACTCTGGGTGTGTCCGGCCCTTTGCCATTTAGCTTATTTACTCATCCATCTCTGCTATATATAAAGCACGTTTTAAATTTTGCTTCAGCAAAACAACTATTATTTTGGGGAGGAGTTTGCCTGTCCGTATGAAAACAATTATATCGTATTGTGATTAACTTTTAAATTGACCTTGTCTATGGATGACGTCAATAAAGATAAGTGCACCTAGCAATCAAGAGGCTTCACGATTATTAACGAAGTGAACGCTCATGTTCGATTTAGATATAAGATTAAAGTGATAATCAATTCAATAAATTGCTAGAAGGAGTAGAATTAAGAGCCAGAACTTTTTGGAATTGTTACATCCGCAAATAACCCGGCTGTTAAGTGATGGAACCTTCAGTAATTACAAAATAGGGCAATTTCAACGAGACAATCACTAAAATTCCCCGAAACAAACACTCAATGATTTGTTGAGACCGAAGGTATCTTCTTGTACGTGATTGATTACGTGATGTAATGGATTGATCATTTATGATAACACGATTCAAATGATCTCTCATATTCTTATGCAGCTGTCAATAGCCTAGAAGTTAATGATGATGACTTAAATTCAAAATGTTCACAGATTTATCAAAATCAAATATTCTAGAGACAAACTTGAATTTATAAATAGTGTTGTCTCTTCTCGGAAACGAAACGGGTTATATTGACAATCTTTTTTTTAAAGCTGACGGACAAGTTTTATCTATGGCGTTTATTTGAAAAGAACATTTAAACAGTCTACAATAGAGTACCATTACAATAAATCATTAAAATAGACAATACATCTACGTAACCTCATTCATAGAAGACCATATGAGAGTGTCAAATATCTCATCGATTGAGTGTTGCTCAAGGCAATAACACATTTCCCTAACTCCCAAATGACCAATTGTTCACCATTTTCCTCCCAATCGCTTAATTTGATTATCAATCGCTGATGTTTCCAGACAAGGTAACAAATGAATGTTCCTGAGCCCCTATTCATTTACTCCTCTGGTGATAGAGTAGTTTTAGATGCCTGGTTACAAAGGCAATGGTGCTTGGATCAATGTCTATTTTGTCTCGACTATAATTTAATTCATTTTGGGTTTAACCTTTTTTCCTTATTAGTCATAATCTATATGACCATAACACTGGGGAAAATCCATGAAATACATTTATAAAATCAGCCCAATGCACGAATTCTTATGTTTGTGGATCATGCATTATTATAGTGAACTGCTTTGACTTAACTTAACAATTATCTTGTCTGCCTTTCACTATTATGAGGCATAGTATTCAATATTCATTGACATTTTTCGAAGATGTCATGGACACTTTTACAGACAAAATAAGTTGGCACAGTACACAATTTGTTGTTATAAGACTTAAGATATAAAATATGTGTATATAATGGTTTCATTATATACAAAAATGTGTGTACAAATATCAGACTTTAAGTGAAAGCCTTTTAAAAAGGCAACTCATATCACCATATTAGATTTTCTAAGGCGACATGTAGTTTTTGGAATAAGTCTTCACCACGTTCTCTTACGAATGAGAAATATAAATAGTTACTCACTTTGACTGCAAACGGTTCATTCTATCTGAAACGCCCCAGGACAAATGGTAGGCGGAAGGTACTAGTATCCTTTTAGTAGTAGTTATTTCAAGATCAAGATCAAGATTTAGAATGCTCTTTGCAGTATTGCTCAAAAGACGTTCCATAATTAATCCTTTTAACGTCTAGATTTTCGAATGTCGTCTACCCAGAAAGTGAAGTCCCATTTAACTTCAGACATCTTATATAGCCCTACATTTTATTTTTGACGACAAAAAATGACTACAAAAGCAAACCATTAGATTTCCTCCATGATTGTGTTCATCACCACTCACAGTTCCCATTTACATCCTAACACGCTAGATAACTTTTTAATTGATTCTCGTCTGGGACCTCATGCCCTAGAGAAGCGGATTATTTGATTAAGTTAGTTAAAGTGCTCTTGAGCAATAAAAATGGTTATTCATGAAGGGAAAGTTCACAAGTTATTGATGTTATGTACTAGATGCTAAGAGTAACCCCATATTTTCTTATATATCTTAAGTGCACGTGGATTCAATTCAGGAGGGAACAGTTTGATATGATGACATTTTTTTAACTACCTTATTCACATAAATCAAATTGTATCTCGCGGCAAAATTGCCAAAGGCTTTTGACAAATTAATGTGATTAAGGCTTTGGCGAGCTTTGTTTGGTTCGTGGCCAAACGAATTCTTAAGCATAGGACAGTTGATATAGAAGATTATTTCTATTGCGTGAAGAAGAAACCTTGAAAATGTCTACACATTTATATTTAATTTACAAAAATTAAGTAAACTTCTGTAAGTTTAAACATAATCATCCTAGACGGATCTGTACTTGGAACGTCAATTCGCCAAAATACGAATAATATCCTTTTTAAGAATATGTATCTTTTGCTAAGGCTGTGAAACGACATTTATTAGCCAAAATAAAAATTCAGGTCATTTTTCTGTTTGTACTCCATTCACACTAGGGAATCCTCATACTTTTGCAACCACAAGATGCACGACAGTTGATTGGCTCATTTTCTGTCTGTAATCTAGTTATCTCAAGTCCATTAAGAGCGATGAGCAGATTTATAGACACGGCAAGGAATTAGATGGCTTTTCGTATTTTGGTCGCGATCAATAACGTTATCAAACAGCAGAGAAATATGTCGACTATAAACTAACAAGAAGTATAGATGCATATAAAAATCAAATATGTCGAATAAATACTACGAAATTCTCACTGAATATAGCTTTAAATATGAATAATATAGAATTACACCTTCAACATATTTTAACAAAAATATCAGTTCATATATTTCAATAATCAAACCCAATCACATACAAGTCAGTACAATCTAAATACCTAACAATGCATACATTTCAAATAATATTTACTTTATAATTTTTAAGAGATTTGATTAACCAAAAACGCTATTGAGCTATTGAGCCAATGAGCCCATGAAAGCCCTGAAAAAAGTAAAGCAATAATCAGTTTGCCTTCATCTTTTTCTAAAATGAAGAAACATCACAGGACAAACCCTGTACTTTTTTAACTGTCCTATGTATGTATTCTACAATTTTTTGATATAACCGCCAAACGACATTTTATGATCCGAATAATCTTATTTATATGATGAAAATAAAACTGTTTATTCTTGTTTACTTCAGTTTAAAATACACAACGACCATATATTATGTGAACAGTATTCATGATTTTGATATTGATTTCCTCTGATACAACACTGGAAAACATTTGTTAAGTTAAACTTTACCTTACTGGCAATTCCAACGCAACCATTAAAATATTGTGTTCTCAGTAAATAACTCATTGATCCGACTTTTTTTCCAGGGGTTTTGGCTTTAATCTATATCAATTACATCCTTTGTTATTTTGGATATATGTTGTCTTTATTGTACGTCACGTAAGCCAAACTGGCTCGCCATTAATAACAAACGGGGTGGAATTATATACCAGACAAATGCTTACATTTGCTAAATTGTTATTTTTTTGTCAGTTGAATAGGGTATTTTGTTTATTTTGTTCGTTTGCCTAAAACTAAAAAAGTCAACCTTAAGACATCTTAAAAACATATTCTGAAGTCTTACAAACAAATAGACATAGGAAAAATAAAACAATAGATGTGACTTTAGATATATGTCGATATTAAGGAAACACTTTGCGAAAATAATTATATTTTCAACACCCTTTTGATGTTGCTCAAATGGCATTCCAAAATGAATCACTCTAGGTTTTCAAATGTCGTACATTGAAGAAGTTATATCAAGTTTTCATTAAAAGCCAGACAGGATTTAATATCCTTCAAATTTGTTGTCGCCGGCAAATAAATCCTTTATGACCAAAAAAGTGAACTACAAAATTCCATCCGTGATAGCGATCAACACCGTTCAAAGTTTGCATTTATAACCAAACATGCTAGATAACTTTCCAATTGGGGATCGTCTGCGAAACCACTCTATAAGATTAAGTCAGTGAAGACGCTTAACACGGTTATTTCCAGTTTCATAAGATGCATTTTTATCGCTAGGTAACTTTCCAATTGGTTCTGGTCTGAGAAACCTACAAAACCCATTACATTAGATCACTAAAAGTGTTCTTTAACTATCACAGAAATCAGTAAGATAGCACCAAACGTATACACAAGACTTGGGGATCAATCAAGATGGCGGCGAAAATGATTAGTCTCAGAAGTGAACATAATGTCACATGACAATATTGTCAAGCAATTAGAAAGACATTACGAAACTTAACCAAACGGGTATCAACAAATTAATTTGTTATATAATCAATGGATGGTGAATAAGTTTGACTGTAACAAAAATAGCGTTGGATAAAAAAAGAGATGGAAAGTATAGTGTCGATCTTGCCTCCAATTATTGAGTTTTTCCTTGAATTTCCACATGGTTTCATGATAACAAGATTCCGTTTCGTTACAATGATAAGAGAACAATTACAGAAGGGGTTTTTGAGTTGATCTATTTTTATGCTGGAAGAGCGCAGTGGTAAATTATAGGAAGGGGGTTATTTTGTGCACGCATGCATCCCAAATCCTCCTGAATAGCTATGGTCTAGCAACTAGTCCTGTGCTAGTACTCACTTGTCAGCTACAAAAGTAGCTAAATATGGTGCAGAATAATTTAGCAATCATTAAATGTTTGGTGCAGATTGGTCATCCGTATTCATATCGTAAACACGGAACGAATATATCTTTGACTTGATTTACCGATATAGACAGCCTTCTGAATATAAATTGCCTTTTTTGTGGTATCTATTCTACTTCATTACAATTAAAAAAGTAACGACGGAATAAAAGGATGACTGGGGGTCAGCTAAGACCAGACAACTGTTTACTTGTACTCACTAGATTGTCTTGACAGATGTAAAACTACTCACTAGATTGTATGTACAGATGTAAAACTTACTCCTAAACAATTTGTAGCTGGTATCTACCCAGACCATGAACGATAAAAAAAAGTAGTTTGTATAACACATGTATGCTCTATACGTCTGCCTTCTTATCATTGCTCGTTTAATGAGTTTACTGTGAAGTTCTCGGTATCAAACAACCTAAGATATCTTCTTCGATTTGCTTTGAATTCAAAAGATGTCTCAACTCAAAATATTGTGTTTTTGTAATACTGAATAATATGTGTATGTCATTAACGTAGAAAGAAACATTGGCCCATAAGCACGATGATACACTAAACTGACATATTACATTGAAAAAAGCTATCTACTTGTTTCTGTTCAACTAAACGTCTTCTTCTTACGATCTCTATCACTTACTTTAAAGGTTATGTTAATATCTGAGACTCCAACTTGACTTTCGATAAAACATTTAAACATTCGATAACACGTTTCCATGCTTGTGGGTAACAAAAAGTAGGACATATTGCAGTGTTTGAAATTGATATATTCTAGCTATTTCAGTCCACAGAAACATAACGAAACATTTTTCAAAAATCCCTAAATAAGAGTAACTAAAATCGTTCAAAAAGACTCATAGACCGACTTGGATTCAAAGAATGATTGAAGTAACGTAGTTTATTTTGCAGCAAGTTTATAAACATTCGAATTAGAGAACGAAAAAAAGTTAATTCCTAGAAACCCTAGATAAAGAAAACAATACAATACAATGAGATTCAAAAAATAGTAAACTCATAAACTAATAATACTCTGTGGTATCAGAATATCAGATGTCCACGTACTTATTAGGTTATGGCCACTTTGTCGAGATACTGACAGGACCCATCAGTATATTACAAGTCTTGGAGTGTCTGGCACTTTGCCGGATTGGCTAAGTTACGCTCTCATTATGCACTTTTGAAATATTGCCCTGAGCAAAGACATTATATTATTAATTGGCAGTGAAGTTTTGTCTGTCTGTATCTAAACAATTCTACCTTGTTGTGAATAGACCTCCGTTTGGCGTATTTTTAAATGCTTATTGCTGGTTTGACTAAGTACTTTATTTGAATTTTTGATATAGTGGAAATCATTAAAGGAAGGGAAAATACTGACAATAAATAAGACAAGTGTGGCCAAAGCACGAATCATGCTAGTTAGTTAGTGTGTGAATCCATGAATGAATAACTTTATATGAAAACAAAACATTATATCTCGTATTAAATCTTCAAAGTTGTTTAAATGTCCATATATGAGACCCAGTTAAATAAATATCCATATATGAAATCCAGTTACATAAAATATATTATAAATACGTTTACAAATATAAGGATGAACTTTCTGGTAGGAAAATATTGAAATTAATAATTCAGTGTAAAGTGTCAATGGGTAAAGTTGCTCGTATGTCCGAAAACGAGTTCTCCGATTAGATTGAAGCTTTAGGAAAAATAAGCAATTTGAAGCCATTTCGAGTTTAATATATAGTGCGCATTCCACGGTAGGATAAAAGAGAATAATTCATGACTTTTTAAAGGATACAAAAGATGTATTCCATTCATGGACTGAGTGGTGTCGATAATTGAGTTTTAACGAGCTTATCGACAAGCCCAGTCAATGAATGGAATAAATCATTAACATCCCATTAAAAGTCATGAATTATTCTCTTCCTCTTTCGTTTGAGGCCGGATTAAAAGATAAGCTGTTCAAAAATTAAGAATACAAAGTTTAGCGAAGCGTTCTTTCGATTGACCCTCCCTCTAAGGTAACACTCGTTTTTATATTCGCGATACATAACAATATAAAAAATTCGAGAGAGCATCAACTTATCAGTAAAAAAGCCTTATTTTTCCAATCATGCATTTTAAAAGCAAAGTTGGCAACCCTTTTTGTAATGCTATTATGTAACTCTAAATAGTGAGAGAAAACTCTATTGCGACGTTCCCCATTTGGCTAGCAACCAGATTATTTTCAACTACATACATCATCTCCTTGTTTATCAACGTTGGGAAAACATTCTGTTTTCAAAGATATACCGACAAGAATGTTGCATTTTTAATGGACATTTTCGTATCATGAAAATATGAAATTTTCGAAAATATTTGATAAACCACAGATCTGCCCTCAAACAGTGTTATAATTAGATCTTAGAATGTGTTAAATGTGTAGTTTTGATACGTTTTTGTCACATTTATTTTGTCGAGAAATGCTATTATATTTTGTTCCAACACCAACTTCTAGGATAAACCCAGGAATAATTATTTTCGTTAAATAAACGACTTTGTCTGTTCTTAAAAAGGATCATCATTCTTACAGCATCATCTTGTGAACCTGCTTGTTGACTAAGCTTTGCTTTCATTCAGCAAGGCCTTAAAAATTATTAATTCTGAGTGTGACATACAAACGGACACCAGATTATTTATATTTGATGCAGCTCTAGACATACATTGATTTTATTTGAGATAAGCCTGTGCCAACATATTCATAATTTAACAAACGTTTTTTAAAGGCAACCATTATATTAGATTTCCAACGCTTTTTCGATATTGCTCAAATGACGTTCCGTAATTAATTATTCAAAGGTTCTCAAATGTACATGGGAAAAGTAATCGCAAGTTTTCCTTACATCCAGACAGGTTCCAAAAGCTTTCTAATGACTTGTCACCACCAAAAAGATGTATCACTACAAAAGTGAACTATGTGCACTAGATTTAATCAATGGTAGGGCTCAACACCGTTCTAGGTTTCCTAACATGCTATATGATTTCAATTAGTTCCTGTCTGAGACACCACATCCTAAAAAAGCTATAAGATTACATCAGCAAAAGTGTTCTATAACGATCACAGAAGACTGTTACATAGCACCAATTTAAAAGAACAAGATTTGTGGATTATTCAAGATGGCGGAGATGATAGAAATAGATGAGGTAATAGATAACTCACAGAAGAGAACTGAATTTCATAATATTTCATATTGATACTGACTTTATTCATAAAAAACAGTGAAGTGTTTATTATGGTCGCCAGTAAAAGGTTTTTATGGAGACGAGTCATTTATTTAAGTCTAAAATAATGAGTCTCCATTACAGATCTGACATTAATTCTGTATATCATTGTTTGCATAATACGTTCACCAGAAATAAATTGAAACGGAGGTGTAAACCCGCTCTAGTACTCACTGAAATGATCATAAATACTCTGAAAAAGAACTTTTTTCAGCTACGAAGGTCGTTAAAAATGTTAATTTTTCTTTATACGATTATTTTAGGAGGTCATCTGGTGCAGAATAATCTCACATTGATTGAAAGTTAGTGCAAAACGGTTATTTGGATCCATAAAGTACGCAAAGAACGTGTTTGTATAAATAAGAAAAAAACGGATAAATTGATGTCTGGATTACAAACGTAGACAGCCTGTAGAGTATAAATTGCCTTATTAGTGGACTTGATTCTGACTTTGTTACAAATTGAAAGAAACAAACTAGAAAAATAAAATGACCAGGGTCAGCTGAAGCCAGAAAATGTTTACATGAACTCACTTAAAGGTCTGAGCTGATGTAAAAACTACGTACTGCTATATACCAAGACTTTTGTCTTCTTATCCTCGCCAGCTAAATAAATTTACTTCAAGTTTGTCTGACTCCAATGACCAGTGTATCTGTGTGTATTATTGACGTTTTTTGTTTTTTCAGAGAAGGTTACATTTAAGCGTAATAAAAACTAAATCGATTACTAACCAAGATGGTACACTCAGGTGCCAAATTCTTCATCTAATATGCTTTTTTTTCAACTGGCATTTTTTTAAATAAATACCAATGTTGCTCTGTATTCTTTCTTACTTTTAATGTTATGTTTATTATTGTGTTTATTGCTAAAGAAAAAAAATATTTTGTCTACTTAAGATCTAAACATTGTATTTGCATGTTTCGTTACTGGTATTTGTTTTAACGATATTGCAACGTTTGTCATTGAAATATTATAACTTCTTTATTCCATAGAAAACACAAACGAACATTAGTGTGAAAAAAACTCAATATAAATGAATTCTACAATCGTCTAGGCGACTTAAGTGTGTTTAGTATGAATAACCGATGCACCGTGTGGCAGCAAGTTAATAAGCTCCTGAATAAAATAACAAAACTCTAAGTAGAGAATAACATCATTATTCGTATTATTCTAGGGACGATACTGGTGCAGAATCATCTCACAATGATTGAACGTTTGGTGCAAATTGTTTATTCGTATTCATAGAATACGTTGAGAATATTTTTGCATACATAAGAAATCGTAAAAAAGAAAAGAAAAATATTTGATTCGATTTATCAACGTAGACAGCCTGCTGAATACAAACTGCTTTATTCGTTGTCTTGATTAGGACTTGTTACTGAAAAACTGAAGAATGTCAGGGGTCAGCTAAGGTCAGACAATTCGTCGTCGATATAACGTCAGGGCGTATCTCAGTTTTTGCTGTTTTGAGATACAGCGGTTTAAAGTTTTTGGTGACTTCAGTTTTTCGATAAAAAACTATAAAACAAACGTTAATATCTCAGCGAGCTTTTAAGCTTGAGCCACAAAAGTTGGAGACAACGTAGATCTCATGGTATATTTTGTAAAACTGTATCTAACTCGAAACCCCCCAAAACTGAGATACGCCCTTACGTTATATCGACGACGAATTGATCAAGACGTATGGAGCCCTGTAGAAACTCAGCAGTGATGGTGGCCCCCCAATTATTGTCTGATCAAATGACGCATCATTTTGGAGAAATGGGATGTACAACATAGACTATTCTCCGTTGCATATCCCCAATCAAATGGCAGAGCAAAGCTTGCTGTGAAAGCTGTCAACAGAAATATAAGAAGCACCAAGCAAACTAATGGTTCATCTGACAACGGCAAAGCGGCACAGGCCATCATACAATATTTCAGGGTATCAGTCTTTCTCCAGCACAACTTTTATTGCACGGAAAACTGTACACGAATATTCACCATCCCCGCATTTCCCATATTTGTCTCTATTAATTGCAATCACATTAATTTAGTCTATGTTTTATTAACAACTTTTTCAGTGTCTTAAAAGGATTCTTAACCATAAGGTTGGCTACACTCTTTTTTTTAATAAGCAACAGTCGCTTAAGTTGTGTGTAAATAGGTTATTTTCAGTCGACAGAGAATACATAAAATGTTATAAAATGATTATAAAGTGATTGGAAAAAAACGTTCACTGGAAACAGTATGGTGAAGTGATCTTTATTATGTGATGGAAATAGCACCTTGAAATTGTTCTTTAAAAAACTAACTAAATAAGAATATATATTTATTTTTTGATAAATAGACAGAATTAAAAGTAAAATACACTTGTTACATCTTCAAAACAACGTTACGTGTCTAAAATGCTATGTACAATGACCGTTTGTGTGGTCACGTCATTGCTACAGGCTTCAATAATGAAAACTGTTGTACAGAAGTATTTAACTCTTTTCACCATCTCGTTATATGTCTCTTAATGTTTTACAGTTTAGACTGACAATGATATATATCTTTTAACAATTGTTTTAAATACAACAGTTTTTTTTCCTTTTAACAATAAGAATTATTTGTCCAATGTATTTTTACTTTTTATCCAAGTAGCCACAGTTTACTCTTCCACAAATTGTAATAACACGTTCGTGTATCTCTTTCAACAGTTCGTCAGTACTCTTTGCAACGTTCACTTGCTTTTTAACTTCGTCCTGTAGCTTTTTCATTTCATCTTCCATCGCGTCGGTTTGATCTTGAAGCTTGTCAAGTATATCTTTAGTTTGCTCGGCAACTTGCAATTTATGTTGAACTTGCTGCTCTTTCATTAAAACTTCATTGCGCTGAGCAAACTGTTGTTGCAGTACTCGTGACTGGATCATGTCTTGTTTAAGTATCTCCGAGTCGCTCATAAGATGGGAATTTGATGCTGGAGAAGACAAACATATTCATTAGGTCATAAAATCCTTGGAAAGAAACGATCTTCAACTTCGTGAGTGAACTATATATATATAAACATATATAAAGAGCACAAGCTAAGATCCAAATTCTAAACGAGATAGGATGAAACTAAGACAAA
>JAUUEB010129692.1:0-14714 GCA_032362205.1 Clione limacina
TCAGCGTAGCGTAGATTTGTCAGATCTCGACCTCCTATACTGATTCCCATATCCTCTACATCTGCCTCACGCATCATTTGCTCTGTGTAGATGCTGAAAAGATGGGGGGGGGGGGAGAGTATGCAGCCTTGTCGGACTCCTTTGTTGATGTGAAATTTACCACTGTGTTCTCCATTCCATCTTATGCTGGCACTCTGATTTGTGTAGAGATTCGATATAAGTGAAACAATGTGTACTGGAAAACCAATTTTTAGCATAGTCTGAAACAAATGTTGGTGTTTGACACTATCAAAGGCTTTGCTGTAGTCTATAAAAGTTATGAAAATTTCCTCTTTTGTGTTTCTTACTTTTTCAAACAAGATTTGCAAGACAAAAAGCATGTCTATGGTTCCTCTACCGCTTCTGTAACCAGCTTGGCAGTCTGATATTTCACTTTCTACCTTGTTCTTCAGTCTGTTCAGAATAACAATGAGTAAGATTTTACTGGCATGGTTTATTAGAGCGATGGTCCTATAGTTGTTACAATTTTTCGGGTCCCTACTTTTGTGCAACATCACAAATTCTTGCAACTTCTAATCATCCGGCCATATGGAGGTTTCCCATATTCTGGTACACAAATGATGGAGAGCCTTTGTTTCTTCGTTTCCTCTATGTTTTAACAGCTCACTAGGGATGCTATCTAGCCCTGGGGACTTTCCACATTTGAGATTCCTTATGGCTGAGTCAATTTCTTCTAAGAGAGGCTTTGGTTCTTGTTGCTGTTGTTCTGGACAAGGCATGGCATCCTCAATTGCTTTGTTAGTCTCAAAAAAGCCTTTACCATATTCCTGCCATCTGTTCAGAATGTCTTCCTTTTCTATGAGTGTCTGGTCTTCTTTATGTTTTATGCTGCAATTTCTAATGGAGACGTCTAGTGATTTGACCTTTTTTATTCGGTTGAAAAGTTCTTTTGAATTTCGGTGGACATTTGCTTCTGTTATTCTAGCACATTCATCTGCTTACCATGACTTTTTGTCTTCTCTTATTTGTGTCCGTGTTTCTTTTTTCAGTCTTTTATACTTGGCTTTTTCATTTCCTTTTCAAGCGCTGCGCTTTTCTTTAGCAAGCTGAAGAGCTTCTGCACGAAGGAAAGGTTTCTGGGGCTTGTTTTTCTTTTTCCCAATATGAGTGTTGGCAGCTTGGATATAGACATCTTTCATATCTTCCCAGATCTCATTTGGGAGAGTTTCATTTTCAGCTCATGCCTCCAGTAATGATTTAAAGCGATTGTTTGTTTCTAGAACGTATCCCAGTGAGACTTCAGGGTCTTTCAGATTGTCTAAATTATATTTGGCTTCAACTTTAGTTTTGCTTGTTTTTAGAGGTTTCAGTCTAAAACTGGCCATGACTAAGATGTGATCTGAATCGCTGTCAGCTCCTGGTTTTGAGCTAGAATTTATGACTGTTGACTTCCAGTTTTTATCTATCATGATATAGTCAATTTGATGTCTGCTTCCATTAAGGGGAGAAATCCAAGTGTATTTTCTTCTCTTGTGTTTTGCAAAGAAAGTGTTAGTAATAAGTAGATTATTGGCCTGACAGAAACTGGCTAACATATCACCACGATCATTTCTTTTACCTAGTCCATGCTTTCCTATCCCACATTCTGTGTCTACACCTTCTCCGACTTTAGCATTGAGGTCACCCATAATTATGCAGATTTCTTTTGATGGTATAGAATCCTTTACTGATTGTAGTTCATTATAGAAGTTTTCTATGTCTTCCTCAGAGCTCTGTGAGGTTGGAGCATACACTTGTATAATGTTTATAGGAGCAGGTTTGGTATTTAGTTTGATCATCATAATACGCTCATTGATGTTGTTGTAGCTTTTTAGGCAATCACCATGGTATTTGTCGAGGATTATAGCAACACCCCTTGAGCCTCCCTTGTCACTTCCACTGTGCACTACAGTGTATTCTCCTCTGTTGAACTGACCTTCTTTACTCCATCTGGTTTCGCACAGCCCTAAAATGTTCAATTTTTGTTCCTTAAATTCTTCAATTAATAGATCTAATTTAGCAAGATCAATATGTCCATCTTCTTGCATAGTTTGCATGTTCCAGGTTCCTATGTTCAGTTCTTTTTTTTTGCTTTTTTTCCCTTCTTTTCTTGATCAGTACTTTCTTTCTTGGGATTTTTCCCTCAAAAGAGGAGCCTCTACATGTCTGCTTAGTACAACTGCCGTCAAACATTTTAGTGTTGTCATCATAGTTGCTTTGCTCAGTCACGGATTCTCCCTCCCCAGATGCATTTAAGTCCTGTCCTCCCCTGGGGGTCTCAAGAGGTTCAGTCCTATAACTTTTTTTCTCTAGCTTTTGTGACATCATATGAAGTTTTTGGCAGAGTTCTATCAGTGGTTTGCCATTGCCTTCTGATAGTAGTAGTGTACCTACTGTACTTGGTCCCGGCCATTGTTCCTACCTATATCTAGTGGAAACTTTTGCCCCAGACAAAAACAGCTAGAAACCGATTGTGAAAGAGTACTTCTCCCTACGCTTTCTACTGTCATCCATCCCCTACTAACAAGGATTTGAGCTTTGTAGTACCTAGGACTAATGATCCCAGTCTACCTGAGTTTTTATTTCAGAGTGCTCTTTCTCTTAGATGGGTTGCCTTTCTGGGCTCACAAGACTCATCTTCCTGGTGATGACTTAACGTAGGTCATCTGCACGGTTAAGGATTAGTCAGCACCAGAGCGTGTACCACTCGCCGGTGGGTTCTGCATGCTGACCTATGGGGCCTATAACTGCTCCCAGATCCCTTACAGGCTTTGCTAGGTTTCCGCAAGAAAACCCATTGTCCGTGGCGCACGACGTGGACGTGCAGTAAGGGTCTTGATGAGGACCATAAAGAAAACACAAGGGGAGGCTGACAAAATTGCTCCCTTTTCACTGCAAGCTCAAAAAGGGTAAGAAAAGATAGTATTAGTATAAGTAATGTACAGTGTGAGGTACCCTTGTAAAGAGAAAAGATTTTTTGTACAAGTATGAAGTGCCCATGGATTTGGGAATAAGCTGTACAGTATGAAGTACCCAAGAAAGGATAGAAAGTTATTTGCAGTACAGAATTTTCTTGAAGATAGTAAAAGTTGTGTACAGTGTGAAGTACCCGTGAGATAGTATAGCATAAGTTGTGTACAGTATGAAGTACTCATGAAGATAGTATGGAAACATGTACAGTATGAAGTACCCATTAGGTGATAGATGTATAAGCTTACGTTGAAACTAGGTGCGCAGCAGTGAGTTGGGTTCTCAAGGCCACTTATATGGTTATCCACATCCTGTGACAAGAGTCACTTACACCACATCTTATATATAATCTTTACAATTATGTGATTTAAAAACTATCTGATAGGCTTGATAATTTCCATCAGCTTGTTATGGAATACAATGTTTAACATGAACTGAGTTTAACAAGTCACCATTGATTTAAAAACAAACACCTTGGGTTTGATTCGATAGCATTGTTCGTAAATAATGATATATTTTTGTGCGTGAATGAATCATACTTTTTATCTCCTATACAAATTAAGCTAGAAGTGTGTTTTGCTTCCAATAATTTTTTTATGTCTTGAATAATTCTAAAAGAAAAATTGAAAGATACAAAGTTGTCTTATTTTTCCATCAGACCACCAAAAAGCAACAAAATGTATTTTTTGACAAAATACATTTTTCAGTTGCTATATTATATGTATTTTTTCCAAATCTCCTGACAAAATTAGTTTTTTTGGCCAGATATCAATCCCAAATTTAATAGAATAATAAAACCTTAAAGCGCGATCAAACGTCATGCTTTGCGAAAGCGAAAAAAGCGTACGAGAAATAAGATATCTTGAATTCATTCGCTCTCCCAGATATGTTATTTCAGATTAAAATATACCCTTTTACTTATGTTTGATTTATGTAACGTACTTAGTGTACATTAATTGTATGGGCCATAGGTTGTCCAACGGAAGAGGAACCACAACACTGTCACAAAGTTGACTAACTACTTCCGCCATCTCGTTACCTTCCTTACGTTTTTGCCATTGCCTGATGTAGACACACAATCGCTCTGCATCAGCTGCCGGCATATCACCACTAAACATTGATCAATAAAAAAAGTGGTGAAAACTAGAAAGAAACGAAGATATGGAGCCGAAGACCCAATAAGTAATGAACAACAATCAAAGCGAAATCAACGAATCAAGATTTGACAATTTCAAAATGGCCAAACAGAAGTGTTGACGAAGCCTTGGAACAAGATGGGGTTTGTTATCCCCGAGAAAAGGTATGAGACATTTATATTTATTTGATAACGATTTCGCCAGTGCAAGATTCAGAAAACTGACATTCCAAAGCAATGCTGTATTTTTGATATCAACAGATCAAACGGCTGTTGAAAAATATATATTTGATGACGGCATGATTGTATCCCCGTGTACAAGAACATTTAATAGCTACTATAAATGCTATGTTACGTTGAAAGAAGAAAGAATTGATCAATACCTAACTGGTACAGACCAGAGACGTCTGTTATTGACTTGAAATAGAGTGATCAGTGCTACTTAACAGTTGTGAGAAGTTGCATCAATTTCGCCATTTTATCGAAACACTTTATCAGTGCACTATGGTTTAGTGCAGTCTTGAACGTTCTTTTATTACAGAGATCAGTGCTACTTAACAGTTGTGAGACGTTGCATCAATTTCGCCATTTTATCGAAACACATTATCAGTGCACTATGGTTTAGTGCAGTCTTGAACGTTCTTTTATTACAGGTACCATGGCATTGGTTAGAATTTATCTCTGAACTTCGCATCATCTTAGACCTTCGTATCGGGAGGTTTGGTTTGTGAAAAGAGAGACGGTTGAAAAAGACCTTCATGTCGGGAGGTCTTATTTTGGGACAAGAGATACGGATATCAAGGATCAACGTAGCATGTAGACGACAGATGAAGAAGCAAGACAACATTATATGAGACATTGAAATCTTTAACAAACATTTAGTTTAAATGTGCAAAGTGTATTGTGTTTACATTTATTTATAGGAATTAATTTGTTAAATAGTTAGTAATTAATTGGTGGTTAATTCCTACTTCACTTCTTAAACAGAGTTATTCATGAATTTGATATATCTTGTACTTGTATTTAAGAAATATGAAATATGAGTGTCCACGCTGAAGAACAGAAAACTATGACAAATCTGCCGAAAGATCCCTTGAGGTCAAGATCGAGTTATAAGGCGCGGGTCACAAAAGGAGTAACGTCACTCCAATTACAATGTAAAGCTGATCCTTTCAATGTTACGGCTTTAGTAGAAGCAATTACATTTTTAGAAAAGCGAGTGGAAATGTTGGATACCATACAGTTGTTCATAGAAAACTCAAACATTATTGATGAGGATGACATGCAAAATGACATTGATAACGCCTTTTCCTTAAGACACGAGGCCGTCAGTGTGTGTACACTAGCAAATAACTTACTATAAAAAAATGACAAAGTGAAAACAGAGAGTATGGCCTCTTCCCGGTCTGTGAATAGTGACATAACAACTAGCACACCTTTTGCAAAACGACCCAAATTAGACCTACCCATTCTTGGTGGTGATGTAAAAGGCAGGCAATCCTTTTATGACCAATTTTCTGCCACAATAAATAACTCAAACAGGTCTAATGTGACAAAGTTTTCATATCTTATCTCACTTTTAAGAGGAGAGGCCAAGAATTGCATAAAAGAACTGCCATTGTCAGAAGACAATTATATAGTAGCTCTCAATCATCTTAAAGAAAGATATGGTAGAAAAGAAAAAAATCATATTTTCTCATCTACAAACGTTAATCAACATTCAAATCAGTAGTGAAAAAAACAACCTGACCTCTCATAGAAGTCTGGAGCATAAGCAGCTTTTAATCCACATTTGATGTCTTGAATCCTTAGAAATATGTGGTGATAAATTTGGAATTAATTTTGAGTCGTCTCCCCCTGAGATACGTTTAGAATGGGCTAGACATTGTAGTGGTAAATAGGGTGATCTGGATTATATTTAAAAAATTTGTCACTCAGAGATAGAGTCATGTGAGCTTTCAGTGAATTAAAACCACAAAAAACACCAAACAACCCCAAACACACAATCTCACAGTCATAAACATTCAGTTAATCCCTACTCAATGCAAAGGGAACAAAATTAGAATGTTACATGTGTAAGGGCAACCATTTTACAGATAAATGTCAAAAATTATTAAAAGCAAATGCTAGTGAAAGAAGAGAAAAAAAAAGGAAAACAGGCTATGTTTCAGATGCTTATCAAACAAGCATATGGCTTCCGCATGTAATTGAGTTTGCAAATGCTGTGGCAACAATCGTCACCATTTACTAACATGTCTAAATGTTGATGAGAAAAAGAATGGTTCTGATACTACTCTTGTAGCACACACACTAGATGGGTCAAATACAAAAACCATTCTGCAATCCATACAGGTGGGTGCTCATGGTAAAAGGTGTCAAAGAGCTAACATTCTCTTTGATACAGGTTCTAATACATCCTACGTTTCAAGTAGTCTAGTTAAGCAAATCAAACCTGAAAGTGTGGGCTCAAGATTGTTGAGTTACCATGCTTTCGGGTCTAAAAATCCAGGAAAAGAAGAAAGAAGAAACATATTTCATATTCTTCTTTTAGAGGGTAAAAAAGGTAAATTAGGTATTAATCTGACTGAAGTACCTACCATTTGCACACAAGTTTATCAACCTATCATACCATCTGAAATGTTTAAAATGTTATAAACAAAAGGTCTTGATATTGAACTAGGTGAGTCAACTAACAATGATATAGACATTCTCATAGGTTTTGACTAGTATTGGACATTTATGACAACTAACATAGTCTCTCTGACCAATGATCTTGTGGCCCAACAGTCTTTACTGGGGTGGATTCTCTCTGGAAAATGGCCTTCTAACAGTTCTGGTTCAAAGTGTCACAGTGTAACGTCTCTTGTCTGTCTGGAGGATTTGTCAGAGGTAAATCTTTCTTCTTTCTGGGATCTTAAGTCTTTGGGTATTCTGGACTCTGCAGATGTCAAATCTGACCCAGTCACATTGCAATTTGAGTCTAATATTGTCCACAAAAATGGCAGATATCATGTTAGTCTTCCTTGGAAACCAGGTTTTAAAGACAAATTGCAAGATAACTTAAATCAAGCTAAAAGTAAACAAATAAGTAGATCAAGAATTGAGGGCTTCATATCAAAAGTCAATTACAGATATGTGGGATCTGGGTATGGTTGAAGAAGTTCTTATGGATAAAATCAATAGTAAAGGAGCAATATTTTACCTACCTCATCATCCAGTTATAAAGAAAGACAGTCTCAGTACAAAGGTACGACCAGTGTTTGATGTCTCTGCTACTGGTCAGAATGGTTTGTCTCTAAATGATTGTCTATTAACTGAACCCTGCCAAAACATGTATGTAGACGACTTCGTTTCTGGACAGGATGATGATCATCAATCATGTGATGAGTTGAGGCAAGCTCAAACTATTTTTAGCCAGGCAGTAATGAAACTTGACAAAATAGGCTCAAATTCAAAGTCTATTTCAGAATTGGCCTATCATGAGTTTGAATCAAAACATTCTGGTCAATCTTCTCAAAAGGTATTGGGTTTAAAATGTATATCAGCTGAAGACTGTTTCACCTTTGATACCCTGGAGTTTCCAAACGGTCTGGTTATAACCAAACGTGTTATTCTCAGTACTATCACAAGACTATTTGATCCTCTGGGGTTTCTTAGTCCAGTGGTTATGTTTGCAAAGATTATATTCCAAGAACTTTGGAAATTAGGTCTTGATTGGGACAGGAAGATTCCTGAAAGGTTGCAGTCTGAGTTTCAGAAATGGTTGTATGAGTTGACCACAGTCAAAAGGTTGAAAATAAGAAGGATATAGTTCACTTGTCTCTACACAGTTTTGGAGAAGCGTCTGAAAAAGCATATGGTACATGTGTATATCTCGTCACCCGGTTTGATGAAAATTATGTCCAGTCATCATTAGTCATGTCAAAAGCCAAGGTTGCCCCCATCAAACACATAACTCTTCCTCGTCTGGAGTTGTTAGATTCACTGTTGTGTACAAGGTTACTGAACTTTGTGAAGTCTTCTTTGTATCTAGAGTCTGCTCAGGTGTACTGTTGAACAGATTCAATGATTGCCCTAGGATGAATAAGGAACAAAAGGGGTAAGTTGAAGCACTTTTAACAGAACAGAACAGATGAAATAAAAAACCTGACTAAATCCGGACCGGTGGCATCACTGTCCAGGTGAGGAAAACCCTGCTGATCTCTTTACCAGAGGTATGGAGATGGATGATCTATTAAACAATAGTTTTGGGCTTTATGGCCCTGAATTTATAAAGAGAGAAATCCCAATTCCTGATGGAAAGGAAGGTAAAGTTGATGATCAGATACAGATAGAGATAGTCTTGGAAAGAAAAGGTGGACTTGAAAACATCTCTATGGTATCAAATCTCAGTACAAATTCCCTGAACCAGTGTTCAACATTTTAAAATGGGGTAGCTTCGCCAAAGCCATGAGAGTAATCTCATGGTGTTTGAGATTGATTCACAACAAAGAATTAAAGAACGAAAAAAGGGGAATTAACAGTAGAATAAATGAGGGAAGGTAAGGTAAAATTCCTAATACCTGACCAAAAACAACACTTTCCAGAAGAATATACTCAAATTGGTCAAGGTAAATCTCCATCAATTTCCTCTCCTTTGTACAAATTAAACCCCTTTCTAGACTCACAAAGACTGCTCAGAATAAAAGGAAGATTACAAAAAAGTGATCTTTCTTATGAAGAGAAACATCCTATCTTAATGGCAAAATCTCATCTCAGTAGATTACTGATTAGGTTTCAGCATACTCTCATGAAACATTCTGGTATCAACACATTTTTGGTTTCTCTAAGGGGGGAATATTGGATTCTTGGGGCTAGAAGGTCAGCTAAACTCATAAAAGGCCAATGTGTGTACCGTCAAAGACAAGACAAAAAGGCTTGGGACAACCCATTCACCCCCTACCAGAACTTACAATCACTCCTTCTGCTCCCTTTTCTGCTATAGGAATATACCATACAAGGGTGTTGTATTGTTCTGATTTTCCTTCCAGAAAGTACAACATTTTACTGAATATATGTGCAGTGGTTCGAGCTGTACATTTATAATTGGTTGAGTCCCTCAAAGCTGATCATGTAATATTAGCTGTTCGAAGACTATTCGCTCGTAGCACTGGAAATACATAGCCCCTAGAGCCCCCTGGTGTGGTGGTTGTTGGGAACGGTTGAACCATCCCATCAAACAGTCACTAAAGAAGTCGTTGGGACTAACCTAGTCTTCTCGTACTGAGTTAGAAACCTGTTTGATTGAGGTTGAAGCTTGTGTCAACTCTAGACCTCTAACCTTCGTGGAAGCCACGAATGAAAATCCACTCAGTCCTGCTCATTTCTTGATGGGTAGATGCCCTCTGGTACCATTTCAAATTACCAATCCCACCTTTTCATTTGAAAAGGTCATCCTTGAAAGTTAGTTAAAAGAAAACAGGAATTGAAATATTGGACAAATTCTGGAACATTTGGACTCAAGAATACATAAGGAATCCCCCGCCAGGGTCAAAGTCCAAAAGCAAAGGCAAATTGGTCTGTGGCTCTGTGGTATTGATACAAGAAAAGGGATGTTCCAGACTGAAGTAGCCCCTAGGCTTAGTGTAAAAGTTGCATATTGGTAAAGATTGTCTGGTTAGAGCAGTAGACTTGAAAACTTCCTCAGGTATACTCACTAGACCAATACAGCGTATCAATGAACTAGAATTGGCACCCAATGTTGAGTCTGAATTAGTAGATTCAGCTGAATTGGAAGCCAATAAAGAACTAACTCAAAGGATCGATGAATGTAGAGAAAATAGGGTTTCTCTTGACAAAATTTCGTGCTTAGTCATGACAGTGTCTCAAATAAAATCTGTTGAAAACACTAAACTCCTTTCCAAGGAGAGGGGGAAAGATAAGTGCCATCCACATCTACACGAATTGGGAGAAAGGTTAAAACTCCAATTAAGTTAGATTTGTGAATATGAAAATGTGATATTTATATATTACCTTGATTACATATCATTAGTTGACAAGTACTTCAATTCTTATTTCAAGTAAGTTTGTGAAGTTTTAAGTGCATAGGAACTCTCAAATTTAATTATATGCAATTCATTATATGACAGTTTGTTGATCAAGATTGTTTGAGCTAGTTCGCTCAATCCTTTGCACAATTGTTGGTGTAGTATAATCTCCTTTCTTATTCATTCTTATCTTTATCTCATTGAAAAACTCTTTGAGGTGATTTAAAATTACCAACTGTCAAGTCAGTTGAAGTTGACTGCATGTCAGAAAAAATCTCTTTATTACTCTCTATTTTCTTTTTACTTATTTAAGTTGTACTGGTATGGTTGGAATGTAATTAATCCGCTCTTACCTTTGTGAGATCCATTGAAGTCCTTTTTTAAGTTCATGAACTGTACTATTGACTAGATAGAACTGCTCACTTAATTCCCAAACCTGAATTGTCCTTTAAAACTATAAGGTATATTACAACTTATATGCTTAATCCAGAGCACAATTCATGTCTAGGTAACCATATTCATCTCTTGCCTATTTTTCCACGACTGGCGGCTGATAACATGTGTTGTTGTTGTTTCTTCCTAACTGCAGTATAGAAGATACTTCAGCTTTATTGATTGACGTAGATTATTCCCAGTTGATGAATTGTTTATACATATGTCTTCTTTAGCATATTTCTCTGTTCCTTGTAAAAGGTATTGATTAACACTTTCATTCCAATGTCCTTTAGACTTTGATTATTGCATCATTTGAAAATTTAAGTTTGAAAACAGATAGCTTCTCTTTCCCCCTGTGAGGGTACTCTGTATACTAGTCATCTTATCATTTACTTCAATTTGCATCAAATTTGGAGTCTGTATATAGACACATAACAATGATAATCCATTCCAGTGGGATTTATAGCCACCCCCCTTTTTTGTCTTAACCTTACTCCTTACCTTACATTATGCAAGTGATCAAGGCGGGAGTATGTTGAAACTTGAATTCATAGGCTCTCCCAAAAGTATGCTATTTCATTCTGATGTACCTTAATGTTATGGACCTTATGTTGTACTACGGAAGTTGGAACACAACACTGTCGCAATGTTGACTCCCGACTTCCGCCATCTCGTACTTGACTTGTACTCTCGTACATCTATACCATGGCAAGATGTAGCACCTCAATCCTGCTGCATCCGCCGCCCGTAGAACAATTACAAGAAATAAATGTATTTGATCAAAGTACAAATTGTCTCGACACCTTTTATGAGTAGAAACCTAACAGGAAAGAAATCATAGACAATTCAGTACTTTACCCTGTTTGAAGGCTTTGTGGTCCCTGTCTGTAAGAAAGTATGACACTTTACGTATTCCTGAACGTATTTAAATAGTTGCTTTGATAACATACCTTTTCTCCAGTCGCAAAAAATTCAACAAATTGATTTACCGGTGTGGGATAAGGAAACTAGCCGACAATACGAAGAAGCCCATATTCTGAAGGCATAAAAGGGTTTTGTTATTTTACATATTGTATTAACATTTTTGTTCATTGTTATTAGAAAACGTACAACGTTTTGAGATATAAATTAAAAGAAAGTATATTAAGGACAAGTATAACTATAACATATTCCAGGAAAAATTGCAAATTGGTTAATCCTTTGAACATTTAATGTCGGCTAATAACAGTAGTAAAAGAGGGGACTTTGAGCTGCAGATGCTGTAAGTCTCTAAACTGGGACAGACTAGCTAGATCTGTATGTTAATAAGGCGAGATAGAAGAAAAGATCGTTAGATCTCTGAGTTATAACTTAAGAAGATTACAGGGAATTAGAAATTTACGAATTGAGCTTAAATGTTTGTACGTTTAAGAGGTTCGATCTGGGTAAGCTAGAAGTTTTTTCTAGTAATACTAACTCAAAAGTCTTGTTACTTTGACTTTAGTCCGTCTTTGAGACACTTTGTTGACTGAAGAAATGTATGTAAGACAACCAAGTAGCATGACTGATGAGTAAGTTCTACTTGGATAAGGAAAAATATAGACTTTTCTTGTTTGTTTTAATTCAGGCTTCTATTTCGTCTCGTCACTGTCAAATTGTTTCGAAAAGGCAAACTTTACCTATTGAGAAAAGAGGAAAGAAATTACATCGAGTTTGTTAAGTTGATTTAAAGCTCTGTTAACGAGTTGTTGTCCAATCTCATTGAAATATCCCAATTTTTGTAATGATCATTGGAGTCAGATTGGTATTTAGTTTACAGGCAGTCACATTACATACAGAATACTATAACTAGTATTTTATTTTATACTTCAACCAGATTCAATGATATTTTTCTTAGATGTTATTCGTGTAATTTTGTTATTCCTAGCACATTCTTATCGTGGATGTTTGAGGTTTGATGTGTCAGAGTCCCCGTGGATTTATTATAATCTTTTAGAGATGAATAAAAATAATAATCATTTTATAATTTCCATGTGTAAACAATCAACACAATTCCAACGAATGTACCACCATGAGGATAATGTACTACCATGAGGATAGTGTACCACCATGAGGATAATGTACTATCATAAAGATCATGTACTACCATGAGGATAATGTACCACCATGAGGATAATGTACCACCATGAGGATAATGTACCACCATGAGGATAATGTACCACCATGAGGATATTGTACCACCATGAGGATAATGTACCACCATGAGGATTGCATTGGTGATGATAACGATACACGAGCACATCATCAAAACCTTGAACTACCTTAGTATTTGGTTGATAATAAGAATAACTATGATAATCTTTGTAAAGATGTATGTATAATTCATAGGAGTTTCCTAGTGAAAGAACGTGCATCATGATTAACGTGACACTAATATCCGATGTCAAGGAACCACACTCAAACATTTCAATTATTGTGCCATACATCATCAAAGCGGATATCTAATTATGTGTCTACTGATTAATTAACCGCGATGCCTAATCAATTCCATTGAGAGCATGGCGTAATTAATTCGTTTTTGCAATTCAACAGAACCCATGATGATACGCTTGTGATGATTTTTTTAAAAATATATTGACAGTCATGAATTCAATGCTTTTTATTCATCAACACATTATCTAATACTTATCGAACACTAAATAAAAATGTAGTCGATTAATTTGTCTCCTATTCAATGTTACTTTTTTCTATATATAACAAAAGCAAACTAAAAATTCTGAGAGAACACTGTGATACTACCTGTTTTGTGTATTTACAAAATTCTTTGAAAGACACAATTATATTTGGCGTGTATTGTATTTAGTTATAAGTTTATGCATTTTAGTCATTATTTTAAGTCCTGAAAAGTCTTCTTCCTCAATTTAATGTTGTATCACTTGTTATATATTATCGGGGTGGCTATGTCTATTCTTCACAGTTTTTCAAGTTGTTCTCGCATTGTTTAATGGTACAAAAACGAAAACTCCTAACGTTTGTTTTGAAGCCGTCAATATATCATATATAAACTTGCTACAAAATTTGTATTTCTTAATAGACACAAATTTAGTATAACTGTTGAAACTTCAGGATTCATCAGTACAGGACAATACCGCTGTGTCATCACAATACAAATCATGAGTATAATTAAATAGCAATAGTTACAATTTTGCTGTATTTCTATTCTTTGCCCCTAGTGAAAAACAAAGCAATAAAAAGTGACGTCACAGAGTGTGTTCCGTTATCTCTCTATTTACTATAAAAACAATTCCAGGATACAAATATGCGAGGCGAGAAAGGTAGCCCACAAAAAGCTGTTGTCATTCTAAAGGTCTCACAAAGAGGGAAACAGCTTTTCTGCAGTTTTGATTATTCTCCAGATTTAAATCTTATATTTCATTCGAAGACCAAATTGATGTTCTCCACATTTTCCATGTCAGATGACTCTACTGGTTTCAGTCTTTGATTCATTTATTATAAATTACATTTGTAAGGCAACATTGTCCTGAAACAGGAATCAACACCTTCACTAATGAAACAGTGACGGATTACAGACTCTGCTGAACGTATATTGGTATTATATCAGAGAAGCAGAGAAATAGTAAATGGTGCTTTCGAGACTCCACTGGTATTTTTCATTGTATCTTGATAAGTTTTCAGAAGCCGACGTTTTTACTGTAGCTTCATTTCTGACGCTAGACATGACATAGATGCATTACATATGAATATTTATTGGAAATTATCGTTGATTTCTAGTTACGCTCAGAAATGTAGATGTCGTTGATAGACACACACTATGTCATGCCCCCATCGTTTTCAACTTTATGGTAATTAGCAACGTGATGGTATTTAAGGTTCACGCTTGATATTATATACTATGTAAACTACTAGACGCAACTTGACTATACTACAGCAGTGCAGTAAGTTGACTCCGCATGAGCAGTAGTAAGCGAACTGATGAAACACACAAACAAAGCAAGAACGGGGCATGTTGCTAGGATCTCAAAATATACATGCACGTGGAGCAGATAGCCGAGTGGTTAAGACGTCGGACTCAAGAGCCGGTCGTCTTAAAGCGTTGTGGGTTCGACCCC
>JAUUEB010129803.1:0-14714 GCA_032362205.1 Clione limacina
AATCGTACGCAATTTGAAGTCAATCAGTTGTATCTTTCTTGAGTTATCGCGTTAACAGACAGACACACAGACAGATACACAGATACACAGACAGACAGACCAAACGAAAATATACCCCGAGTCACAATAAATTGTGATTGGGGAATTAAGCTGCGACATTTACCTACTGGCAATAACACTTAACATCATCAAGATGATCCGGTACAAGGGGCAACAACTATTATCGCTGTTGGATCAGTTTACCTGCGCAGCTTTCCTTTGAAGTGTATTGACCTAGATAAGAAATAAGAAATGTTATTACCACACACACAAATGTCGATGAGTACATTTACTCACAATAGCTGTTTCATTACGGCAGGTGTTGATAAAACAAAAACGTTGTTTAAAAACAACCTTTATATGTATACAATTCAGGTCAACTATATATATACACCTTATAATATAATGTTTTTCGTTACAATCTGCTTACAATATGTTCACGGTTAGCGTTTGTGTGCAAACGTATACTTCATCATACAGTATCAGTCGGTCGGTGTCAAAAGGAAGAAAAACATTCTTTACATTCAAAACATATCATTAATATAAACAATGTATACAGTTCGCACAAATGTAAAAAATATGACATGGAAATACAAAGAGAATGTGATAACCTTTTTGCGCTGCCAAACGTATTTGGTTTCATGAGCACTTGCTTGAACTAACTGTCCTAGACATTATGGTAATTGCGGTACATCTGCTATATTATGCCTACATTTGACAAATGCCACCCTGTCATACCCCTAGCTACGTCCCTGCTTTAATTTCGTTATAACTATTTAGCAAACTCTTGACCGTATCCAGACCTGGTCTTCTCGAAGGATCATGTTTGTGACAACAAAATACATTTGCATTCTCATGCATTGACAAAATATGACAACTTTTACCTCAATCTTATTAAGCGTTATGTTAATGCTATGAATTTTGATCGACATTTTCTTACAAAAGCGACTAATGAACATTTGACCTTCAAAAAAGGGTGAAGTTTTATTTATTTAGATACTCGCATATAGTACGCAGCAGGTTAAATAGTAAAGTTAGACAAATCGCAGTATGGTAATACTTCATAACCTTGAGCTAGCAACCATGATAAGGTATTTGTGTCTTGCTTAATCAGTGGATGATTAGAAAACACTGAATTTGTCCCATTTTGAAATAAGGTTAATCATAAACATTTGACAAAGTACACAGGCTAGATATTTATGTCTTAATCATTGGATAATTACAAAATCTCATTGGGCCAATTTTTAAATTAGGTTAATCATACACATCAATGAAGTACCCAAGCAGGTGTTCTGTTGATGATAATTTTGGTGCTTGGTGTAAAGGAAGGAGGCTAAAACAATCATAATGAGATTTCTGAATAAAAAATAAGACAAATAGTATGCTTGACTTCCAAAAAGGATATTGGGGTATTTTTCGTGCTCTAAAAGTCCAGGCAATTCAATTTATTTTAATTCAACCTTATTTAAAAAGGGTCAATTTTGGCATTGCTTCCACTCTTTGAATAGCCCTTTGTGTCAGTGAGGATTAATAGGCCTAAGAGAATGACTATCTTAATGATTTTCTTTATTTTAAAGTTATGTAACACTTGTAAAGTCTTTATTCTCTCAATTGTCACTTTTCTATGTTGTATTTATGTATCTTTATGCAACCTTCAACTAGTTCATTTATTGTTACAATATGTAAGACGTGTACAGTATTTGTCCTCGCAATCTTCAATGGTCATCATTTTTTTGTCATCGATATGTCGTGTAAATGTGGGATCTTCATGCTATTCCCTTTTTGTTGTATAATATACCACGTTTTTACTTTAAATAAAGTAATATAAACTAATATTCCCCAAAGAAGCTTTGCACTTTGCATTTACATTTTCAAAACTTTCAATCATTTGACTTCCACCGTTGTTTAACTTTCAGCTGTCTGTCTTTCTAATTATCTGTCAGCTTGTCTGCCTGCCTGTCAGCCTGCCTGTCCATCTATCTGCCTGTCTGTCTCTTCATCGCCCCTCACTCTCTCTTAATCTCTTTATGTCAGTCTTGCTGGAATATAAACTCCGCTTAATACAAAATATAACACTGTAAAATAGTTTTTTCGCGAGGACTTTATTTTCAAGATTTCTCTTGTCTTCGCGAAAATTAAGTCCTCGCGAATATTGAGTTTGACTTAATTATATAATAATTATACATAGAAAACGAGGCGTTTGCGAAAACAAAGTCTTGTGAATAATGGTGATTGGCTCATTCGCAAAAAAAGTCCTCGCGAAAAAAACCACTTTTACAGTAATAAAAAAAAATTGCTTCGCATCCTGTAAACCTTTTACATGGTATTCTACCTAAACATTAGACAAAACAATTCTACTATTTCTGTTTAACCCAAATTTCATTCTTGTTTACAAAATCATTTCTCTTTAAGTATGTTTGACACTTTCCCCAGCAAAGTTTCAGTTTCATGCCAGCGATAGATGTCAAATCTATAAAGTGCCAGGCCTATTTTGAAAAATAAGCGTTTTGCAACATGAAAGCCTTTTAAATCACATACATGCTTCTTTTTCTTAATACATGAATGCCGTTAAAGCCAGCAACTCTGAATATTTTAGACGTTTTACTTACGCCCCTTTCCATTTGTATATATCCTGTTTATCTCCCTCGCTTCACTGATTACATGTTTTCCTATGGTTAGTCTTTCGTACACTTGTTATGCCTTGATGAATATTTGGTCGAAACAATTCTTTGAGAATGTCATTCATTAATGTGTTGAAGGGAAGTCATTGTAGCAAAAGCAGCAGATTATTGGAACTTTGAGTGTTCTGTCAAGGGCAATTTGACAGACATGCGAATGGTCGAACCTGGATAATTCGTATTGTTATAGATACTCTGTGACGGAGAAATGTAGACAAAATATTTATTGCTGATTGTTAACAAAGATGCAGACATTTAATGTCATTATGAGCTTGGGGTTGTTAACTCCTAAGCATGCTGCGGTTATCACGGAGATTCCTCAAATTATGCTCTAATGATATTTTTTAGTACGTGAGCACATACAAAAATAACTTGTTGTTTAACTGCCTGTCAAAGAAAGAACAGTACCACCATATAACAGTTAGACGTCTTTTGTTATTCTGAAAACAATTTAATTACAGAAGATTGTAAAATCAAAATTTTGGGGTGTAGGTATCAAGCCAAATTAATTGCTGCTGAAAACCGAAAAAAGCAAACATGAGGGATTGCTGCCTTTGTGCTAAAGGTATTAATTCATTATTATCCTTTCTCTTTGATTTGTTTTCCTTTTCTGACTTTATTTAATGTCTTTCTATGTTGTTTATTTTACTCTGCTTCGTTTACTTCTTTTTAACCAACATTCTCCTCTCCTATTTATCATTCAACAATGTATTTCTTCTCACAGCCGTTGTATTCACCATCAAATCTCCTAATCCAAACACGTAACGTTCTACTGTCGGCATTTCCAATTCAACCAAATGAGAGAGGCAATGTGTTACCTGTAATCTGTAACTTACTCAAGCAATCAGCATCAAATAGACAATAAAACACACTTTTTCTGTTATATGACGCAATTCATTTGAAATGAACGTGCGCCTTTATTAATATTGCGCTGTCTTGTGTTAATTTAAGCACCCAACCACATGTTGTTTTCCACTAGTTTCAAACTAAAGTGTCCCTACTCAAAACTTATACCTCTTTTCGTTCAAAAATTGCTCCAAGATTTGATGACTATTAAATGCTTTCAAGAGGTCTCTATACTTCGCTCATACGAATTCTCGTGAAAATAATTATTTTGCTTCTAATGCAATTTTAAAATGCTCTGCTGGTGAAGTTTTTGTTGATCAAAGTTCTTACATTTGATAAACAAACTTGAAATGTGATAACTCGTGATTTGAAACACTGATACTGCATCTTATCAATTGTGGGCCCGTCCTGAAAATGGCTATTGAATCTTTGCACTATTAACAACCTGATTTTTCAAACAAAATCGCATGTCAAATATTTCAATATCATATTTTTCGTTATTTATCTTGCATGTGCACAACCGTTGATGAGTGGTTAATTTACGTTTAGGAATATCTCTAGGCTTTTATCTATTTTCACTAATAAAATAAAGATTTTCATTGCCTTGAAAACTTGTTATAAGCTCTTTCCTGTTATCGAACAAGTACGCAGATCACTAAAGGATATTTATAGGAGAAGCGTTTTTCTGTTCATGTGTTTCTGTATCTCATGCGTCTTTTCACCGTGCAGATTTAATGGAAAAAAAATGCATGTGTGGGATGTTGGAATATGTGTCCTTTTACCGAAAATAAAGAAGCATATAGCGATGACAAAATCTAAATTCTTCATTTTTGTCCAAAATAACATGAATTTCTAAAGTACAAATTCAATTAATATGTCTGTTATGTGTCGTAAACAAGCAGAGAAAAGATGCTGATAACTAATAACTGATTAGACAAAAATTATTAAAAATTCGAACATAATCAAGTTTGTAAAGCTTAAATGAATTTATAGTATCGGTATACGTTCAAATTATTTCTTCACAATTTAAACCAAACAAACGTCCATCTAGCCAAACATACTCTTCAGGAGTGTGATCATTAACATTAAAGGAGTGAATGTCCGTGTACTACTGATATCACCATCACCGGGTATTTCAAAATAGACATTATGAGAAATTGTCTTTGTATATTTGAAGAATGAATACTCAGCTGTTAAAAACTTTAATAACACATTGATGTGTTACAGTTGTCACTTGGGACTTCTCAACTAATTGCATGTCTTTGCCAGATTTTGTAGGATTTCAATGTCATGACATTCAGCCCGCGCCAAAATTTTGTTTTACTCTGATGTAACAATTATCCAAAACATGTTGCATACAGTTTTCCGGGACTTATTAAGCAAATAAGCCGTTGTGAAAATAGTGGACCAAAAATTCAACTTATCATCTTTAGTGTCTTAACGGTTTAGTCAACTACAAGACACCCTCTCCCTCTCCCGCATAAATCACACACACAAAAAGACAAATTTCACTTTCTTTTCAGTAGCTAAGTGTAAAAGGATTATATTTTGTTTTTGAGAAAGTGTGTCCTATTGTTTTTTTTCAAAATTTCCGTGTTTTCAGCACATAGACGATATATTTATTTTACGATTCAGATTGTCCAGTTCTTAGAAGATTCAGTCTTTAAATAATGGTTTTGAGTTAATTGTCTTCATTTGATTTGTTCTTCGTATACAATTTCATAAATATCCATTTACCTTGGATATGAAATCAACTTAAACTTGTATAAAGGGCAAACCATGGTGCATGACGAAAAGCCCACCATTCCCAGGTAATGAATCAATATCCACGTATTAAAAAAAATAACATGACTCATTTTCTATTATTCCCTTTCAAGTTTGGGTAATCTACTAATTTAAAAAGTGACCCTTTTGAAACCAGTATTTGGTACCATATGAGCTAAGTTAAAAATACTTAAAAAATATAAAACATATCATGCCACATAATGTTGCATATTTGTCTTACAACAAGTTGCACTACTCAGTGTTGAATAACACTTATTTAGGTCAGTTCATCGTTTTAATGACAATTCTTGAAGTCAAAGTCTCAGACAAAGTGTATCTATAGAATGTCTGAGCACAAATGTTACAGGTAAGAGTTATCAACACTTGTAACTGTTCTTTTAATATACAACAACGTATCAGCTCGGGCAAAACTCACTATTGAAATATCTAGATTGTCAATGATACCGCCAAGATGAAGATTAATTGTGTGTTATTTCTAAATTATTGGGAAATTACAAAGTAAAAAAATATATATAGGGATATAAAAAGGAATAAAATAAATAGATAGAGAGTGAGTGAATGAGTGAGCGAGTAGGTGAGTGTGAGAGTGATCGAATGAGCGAGTGAGTGAGTGACTGACTGAATGAGTGAGTGAATGGCTGAGTGAGTAAGTAAAGTGAGTTAGTGAGTGAGTGAGTGAGTGAGTGATTGAGTGAGTGGGTGAGTGAATGAGTGGGTGAGTGAGTGAGCGAGTGATTAAGGGATATATAAGATATATAGGAAAAGAGTATCCCCAAGTGTTTCATTCATACAACAAAGTGTATAATCATTGGAATGCAGTGCAATGTGTACCACTTATCCCATCAAATTAACACCTGGTTCTTAGTTCTTTCCATCTCATTCACCTTTGAAAACATTGCTTTGCTTAACTCGATAGTGTTTGAGTAGATATATTTCTCAGCAAGTTTAACACTTACATATGTGTGATATTGTGGCGGTTTATTTATGGTGAATGTACGAATGTCGTACAAGTGTTAAGTGGAAGGCAAAAGGGGTTCAATAGTAGGTAGCATGTGTTTGATAAGCATTATCAGTTCGAAATAGCATTATGGAAATGAGAATCTTATTTGAGAACATTCCTAGCTAGTGTACAGACATACTTTACATTTATGCATAGTTCCCACACTTGTTTATCATTAACTTTATTCTATAAATGAACTCGATTTTTATCTGTTTTAAATAATCACAACTTAACAGTTGTGTCCACGACTTCCCAAGTCAATCGAACAGTTAAAAACAAAATCTAGACTTAATTCGTTTCCGCCTATCTTTTTAGGATCTAAAAGTGTACCACGTGTGTCACTGCTTGAGCTACGCAATTATTCACTAGTAACGTTTGTGGACATGATGTTACCTTTCGTAAGTTAAACACATTGTTGCCATTTTTTAGAGTTACCATGCATAAAGATGACCGAAATTGCTACAAATCATTTTTCTTTTCAAATACCTAACAGTTAGGTCTAACATTCTTAATAATTATATAATATTTTTTCAACAATTATCTCAGGACATAATTTAAAATCGATTAAGACTTAATCCTTAATTTGTATTGATTTCTATAAATACCAGGTGAAATCATCAGTTCAAAATCCACATACAATTTTCCAGCATTTGTTGATTTTTTAACCATCTTTCTCCTTATCAATCTTCTAAAAATAAAACCATTTTCATTCCAAATCTGAGTATTTGAATTTGTTTGTCCCTTTTATCTCGGCGTTTCCAGGATCATCATATACAGATTATTATATTTAATAAAATGTAGTGATAATAATAGTGATAATGACAATGATACTGAAAATGATAATAATGACCTTGTAGCAAAATTTATCGTCTCACTTATCCCCCAAGTCTTGTCTTATTCACTCAACCAATGGCGTCGGTATACATTATCTAACTTCTAATAGTCTCCCCTTATCAAGGTCTTTGTTAACTACGGCCAAGGAGACTATTTCTTTTTGTAATATAAGAGCAAAATCTAAAAACATGGAGTAATTTTCCATAGACAAAACCTATCTGTCTGATAAAAGGTCACTACTTCCTAACTGCGTAGTATATTGTTCGTGCTCAGAGATCATGTCAATAAAGGGCGTCAGTGAAGTGAACTTGATTTCATGCAACTGTCTTTGAATTTATGTTCTGATTTGTTCAGTGTAATGTTGTGTTCCTCCATAGAACAAGATGTCCACAGGCTGCTGTCTATTGCATGAATACAATAATAAAACTTTTTTGACGACATTTTATATGCTTACCACTGATATATAAAGAACAAATTTTAATGTTTACCTAGAAAACTCATAGGAATTACTTACATGTACCCATATGTCAGTTAATTGATAACTGTAGAGAAATATCTCTTGAGCAAGCACTTCAGTATTTTCCCACACAGAATCTTCATAAATTACCAAGACACAGTATCAATGGAATCATTGTTTTGGCGTTAAGAGGAGGATTGAGAGGAAACCTTAGGAGGATTGATTTGTATCTTGTTTAGGCGTTTTCTTCCCATTTGAAGTTAGCTTATGGTTATGAATGTATAACTCACATAGAAATATATTTTGAAAAACTACGTATTCAACTCAGGTAATTTACAAGATACCACACCTGTAAGCTAAAATAAAGATTCTCACTCATGCAAAGGCCAACATAGCATACAAAAATAAGCGAAGTAGCCATATTACGACAGTTGATGTAAAAGAAAATCCCGCTACAAAATAAAAATTCATGAAACAAACACCTAGAATATCGATCTCTATGTACCTGCAAACCGTCGTTTTTGGCGGTACGCTCCAATGTCTTGCATTATATCATCACATATATTCTAAAGTGTTAGAGAAAGAACTCATAAGTTTACAAAAACAAAACTATCTGTCAAAAATTTGTAAACACCCGATACAAAACAGCTCATATTGATACCAGAATTCCTCAGAAAGAAAAGGAAGAATAAAAATTAAAAAAATCTAAATACTAATACCATAGGAAATAACTGCAATTAGTTTTTTTTTTAGATATTTCAGTTTCCAGTTGACTCTTTATCTGTAGAGGCTTGCATATTGATGAAAATAGACGTTGTGCGTTCATTTGTAAAGTTAAAATGTTTGAGTGCCAAAAGTTAAAAGGATGAGCATTTGTCAAAAGCGAATAAAAAAAGAGCTAGGTCCTTGTGGTGATTATGAATTAATCTATTCTAAGATAGTCAAGACATAATTTTGTACGTTGCCGATGGCGTTAAATATTACAAAGAAAGTGAGCAGTTTTCTTCCAGTTTCCCTTTGACTGAGTTTAAAACTGTGTTCATTCACAATGTACACCGTTCAAATTCTGATAACGTTTTATTTTCATCAAAACAAGTGCAATATTACTTACACCTGTATACATAGATATAAAAAGACGAAAAATACCTTATATCATAAACAACCATGGTTTTAAGAACCCCATGAAAAGCAACAAACTATTTTTTGTTAAATGACCTTCTTATCATATTTAGTCATGTGAACACATTGAAGTCTTTATTGTTTACCAATTTGCATACATACAAAACTGGCCAATTATGTCGAAATAAACCAATTTGATTTTTTTTAATTAAAACAACAAGATATCGAGGTCCAAATAGCGTAGAAACACGATTACACCTTTCCTCTCAACTACGTTTTATATCACCATAGAGTTATTGTTAAAAAGACAAAATACGCTCCGAGAAAAACATCTGAATCTAGGAAGAAAACTGATCATCTGTGAACCATTGTACTAGCGTTTGTAATCATGTTCTGATTGATTTCAGGCTTATATCAAATGGAGAATGTGTATGCACAGACATTTAAGGAGAGAGACTGGTAAATGGTATGTCCAAATTACGGCAATCTTTAGTCAATATTTTTATATCCAAAATGGTAGGAATGGATATGATATTTTATTTCATTTGATAAATCTCTTGTGTAGTTTGACAAAGATGTGTAAAAAAAGATTTAATTTAATTTGTTGGTCCAAAATGGTCCTAAATTTGGCGTCAGGTTTATCTAAATATCTGACTTATTATGACCCCCTGACAAATTACATGATATTATATAGTAAAATACGCGCCAAAATAATGTGACCATTAAATAACTTTATTGTTCTTTAGTTCGCAAATTTTTATGTATCAAGATAGAATAAGGTTATTGATTGGGTTAATAAATGTAACGTCAAATTCAAGGGGTTGTTCATTTTATTCGGGAAGAAAAGTACGTATTGACATCGAGTGGTTTAAAATCATTTCATTTTCACTATGACCTACAAACCGCGTTTCATAATGATTTAGAGGTTTTGACTAATTTCAGTCATGAACAAAGAATATTTTAAGATAAAAGTGGTACAAAAATATGTTAATGTTGTTTATATTTTGTTAAATGTTACTGTTACTTGTGCAATCGTTGCAAGACTCGATACTTCAGGTTTGTTTGCTTTGTTTACACGAAGAAGTAAAGAAACAAAATATGGGGAATGAAGTTATATATTCAAACGTAATTCGTCTATTGCAGAAAATGTGTGTTAAGATTATAGAGGTAAACGATTTCATGATGAAGATCTTGAAGATTTACAACATATTTTTGTTTGTTTTTATTGTTGAGTTAAAGAAAGACATTTATATGCGTATAAAGAATAAATGGAAATGAAACAGAATGGAACCACATTTTATTGAAATACACACACACGATTCTGCAACACCAGCAGATACACTTTGGTTTAAAGAAACAAACCTGACCAACTTATCCTGTTTTTTGTTTTTAATTAATATCTATAACATGATTTAATGTAAGCTATTTGCGATGTATAATCATCAATCTTAATCTAATCATCTTTTAAACCTTGATTAGTCTTAGATATGGACAGTGTATATAGGTATTTTTGATGTTTTGTTATAACAATTGTTTGGAAATAAACTAACTTGTTTTTGAAGATAGCTTTCGTTTCAATTAATGAAACCTCCAAAATGACCTTTACGAAATGAGAAGACTTGGTGACTAAGCGTCATTTGGAATTGTTCTCAGTCACACACTGTGTCATGCTATCTCATTACGTTTCCTCGCAAACTCTTTTTTTATCACCCCTGAAAGATGATGTCTCTCTCTCTACTTTGATTATGGAATGAAATACAATATCACTTCGAATGATTAATATTGCCTCAGGCACAGTTAAGGTTGGAAACAGAAATCGAAATTATTACATTTTTACATATACGTCAATAATGTCGTGATTGCCCCTTTTCAAAATGGTTTATGATCAGTTTTTTTTCATAATAATATAATATAAAAAGCGTAACAACCTTTCTATGTCCAACTCGTTATAGAAATCACAAACCAATCATATTAAGTAAATCCCGATATTAAAAAGGGGAGAACGAACAGGATATTTTGTAATACAAAAGGGGATGGTTCGTCTTTTCACCGGACTTTTAGGATCAGCTTGGTGGTGAACTTATTATTGGACAAATCTCGCACGTAATTGGTTGCGGTTATTGACCTACGGACATAAGCCTTTTGGGCAAACTTTGAAAATAAAAGGTCTTCACGACTTTTGTATCACTTAAGAAGGATAAGAGTATGTTTTGAGACCTATAGCAGCAACCGTTTGAGCGAAGTTTATAGAGGGTTTTATACTAGATCTGGTGTTTGCTTTTTGCCAAGAGATTAATATATGCTTTTGACATACGTTCATTAGATTCCCATTCAACAAGGATCAAGTGAGTTTCATTTGTAAGAATAGCAAACTCTTGCAGTTATTATTTCATTTAGGATATGTACCATTGAACTATCTTCAGATGCCATACACACTGAAGTCTCAAAAATGATGATGATACCAACAATAAATATTGAGGAATAATATAGAAACTGTCTCACAAGTGTAAACTATAAAATACCAATCAATTTGTATAAATTAGATACAGACAAAGGTAGATAATTATACAAAATCCAATAAATAATATAACAAGAGTTATTAGTTGATGTTGTGAATTTTACATCCACAAAAGGGAGAAATGTTTATCAGTGGTACCGAGGGCACTTGAACAAAATGCCCAGAAGAAAGTCTGTACATCTAATGCACACACCCTGCAAAAAATAGAAAACAAAAAAAACCAATGTTACAGATCAGTGAGATTAAAGAATAAATGGATGTAGGAAAGATTCAGCACGGCATGGTGTGTAGATCACTGACAAGGCTTTAAGACTTTAAAATGCCAAAGAGAGAGAGACAGTGTTGAGTCTAGAGATGTGTAGGTCCTCCCAATATTTACGATCCACGACATCTCCTCTGACAATCTAAAGTATCTCGGCCCTCATGTTTCGAATTGAATGTCCAAAAGACTTGAAGTTACTAGCAACAGGCAAGTGGTCCTTACTAAGTATTACACTAGCAAGGTGTTCTGAGAACCTAGTCTTCAAGATAATTTCTGTCTCCCAAATGTACAGTTTACCGCAACACTGGCAAAAAAATCACGTAGACCACGTTGATCATCTGACAGTGGAATGGTCTACGAATCTTGAATTCGTCACTCAGACTCTTCACTAGAATTTTACTGTTGAAGAAGGGACACGCTTTACAATTTGGCTTAGTGCATGGATGGATGCCTGGTCCTGCCTGGTCCTCATCCGTTTGTATGCTACAAGGGGGACTGCAAAGAAGGCTTCCCCCACAGCGGGATCCTCCTTCAGAAGATTTCAATTATCCAACAAGATTGTGAGGGTGATACGGAATTACCAATATAAGGCGATCATCCATTTGACGGTCGGAAAGCAAGAAGGCAGATTCTCTGGGGACATATTTAGCTCTCACTAAGCTAAGTTACAGGATGAATGTAAGAAAGGTCTTATCAGAGAAAATATTCATTATGTTAGCAGCTTGAGGGTTGAAGTCAGCTTCAACAGAGCAGAGTCTACGAAGACGTAAGATTTCAGAGTAGAGGATGTCATTTTACTGCTATGAGAGGAGTTGTAGTCAAGATATAAATGGGAATCTGTAGGTTTGTAATATACTGAAGAAGAAAGATTACCCTCGGAGAGCATGATGTGGTTGTCAAGAAAGTTGATGTCTGTAGATGAGAGGTCAAAGGTGAAGTTGATAGCCGAGTGAAACCTGTTGGGAAAATCTACAAAGTCCAGCAACTGCGTTTCAGCGACAAGTTGATGCGACATTCATCTATGTATCTGCTATAATACAAAGGAAACGGACCCTGGTAAAATAGCTTGATTTGCTCTTTCAGGTGACCCTGCTTGGAAAGGCAAACATAGCTGGGACCCATCTTAGTACACATGGATACGTGCTGTTTTGCCTGAGGAAACTGCCAGTGAACTGCCATGTTCATCTTTGGGACCCGTTCAGTCAGACAAAGAAGAGTAGAACTAGGTGGCACCAATGAGCGTCTAGTGTTTAGAAAACACCCAACAGCTCAAAGACCGCCCCTGTGTAGGATGTTGGTGTAAAGAGCTGAAACATCCATAGGCAGAAGAAGTGAGGGAGTGAACAATGTTGAAGAATTTATGCCAGAGATCTCGATGAGGGCATCTGTAATGTCTTGAATATAAGAGGGTAGAGTCTGGACAAATAGTTGGAAGACAGTGTCCGGAGAGAGAAATGTGTCCTAAAAAGGTGGGATTAGAGACATGGGCGATTTGTGAATGCCTGCAGTTATGTTGGGATGCAACGTAAGTACAATAAATATGTATACAACAAGTGTCAAATAAGAACAAATGATACTAGACAAACAATTAAGTGTAGTCTGATTAACAGAAAATATTAAATAACAAAGGGTGACTACTGGTGTTAGTAAATGTTATTTTAAGAATGAGTGAACAAGTATTCAAAGTCGTAAGTAAATACTTATCATATCTGACGCATAAAGTTACGCACGCCAAAATGTTATTTAATTCAATTCACAGTACCTACTTTTGGAAATTAAATCTGCGAGGATTTGATACAAAAAAATTCACATGACGAGAAAAATCATATATTTATTTCGAGGTTCATCCATCAAACATCATTAAAAAATATGAAATCTGGTTTCCAATAAGACTTTGGCTTGTCGTTATGGCCATTCTGTCTGAAGGTTATAAACAAATCTGAATTATGTCACACAAGGGGATCGGTATGAAGGTTCACCAAATCATACTTCTCTATAGGCCCAAGAGAACTTAACCAGGAAAATACAAAAGTGAAGCTTTAATGTGACGTCCTTTGAGACAAAAAGGAAAGCAAAGTAATTATTTCGTCTGTATTGTCTGGCTCGCATATAAGCGAAACCTACACATTTACTGTAGGCGATCCTTTACTATATTTTCTACATTACAATTTTGTACAGGGCCATGTTAAAACTCTATAAAATTCTGAACTTTTGAAATAATATAATTTAACAAAATACAAGTATCGTGTATCCTTACCTCTGTAAAACAGTTTTGTTAGCACACTCAATAAGTGGATTCGCAGTTATTGGAGATGAATTTAGATGACCGAATAGCTTTCATTATGAATAGGGTATATAACAATAATCAACTATCATATTTTAATTTCAAATAGTTACAATATTGTATAAACACTTTTGATCAATCAGTTGGTATCATTATTGTCAAAAATAAGTTTGTTAACAGAATTGTATTGCTACTAGAAGTTGTTTATGAAGAAGACTCAGCCCAAATGGTCTTATTTTCATCACTGTCCCTGTGGACTTTCTCCAACCTTCTTCCTGTAGACATGAGTATAACTTGTGTTTTATCTTTGCGTGCATTTCTTTCTGTTTGATTATATTTGCATCCCACTTATTTATTTCACTCTAATCCTTTTTTAGATTATTTAACTTAGGTGTTTGGTTTATCTATATTTTCTTTTTTTTTCACATTTCCTGCACGTATAATTAACATATAGCCAAAAATATAGCATTGACTAACATTAACTCAAGGGGTAGAGGGACGCCTAGAACTTTCAAGACTTCACAGATAACTCTAGTCGTCTCACCAACTCATTTACATACATACATACCCACATACCTCATTAGCTCTCATATGTTGGAGTAGGAATCTCGATTAATAATAAAGGCAAACATAATAAAAATTTGAAAACACAATACTAAATGAGTTTGGTCGTGATGAAAAATCGTTGTTGTTTAATAGTCTGATGAAGTAGAACACTGGTCATCGTTTTGGTGCAAGGACACAATTGTGTGATCCCGTGTGTGTCAAGTAGCCACAAAGCCAACTACATACCTTTTGGTTTATCCATTACCATTGTGTCCGAATCCAAGTTAGTAAGTACATCACCATGTTATTCCCCGGAGATGAGGTTACGACCATTATTGTTTCAAAG
>JAUUEB010129914.1:0-23626 GCA_032362205.1 Clione limacina
GTTTACAGTTTACATAACAAAAGACACTTAACCGTTTTAAAAGCGCATTTCTATATAAAATCTTTTACAAAGTTCCTTACATCATGTTATGATCTGTATGTCTTCTCCTTACATTTTCTGTGAAATTTCAAGGTGGTAAGTTAAATATAAATCTTCTTTCAAGGCGGTAAAGTATCTTTTGTTGTGTAAATAATAGGAGTTCCGATTAGACGGAATCGGACTTTGTACTATGACGTATACGCGCTAAGTACTATGACGTATACGCGCTAAGTACTATGACGTATACACGCTAAGTACTATGACGTATACACGCTAAGACCATTCGGTCTGTTGTCAGTATATTGAAGTGTGCAAGTTGTGATTTATCTTACATACTATTTGTGGCACTACATACATATGTCTTACTTAGGTTGCACAGTTGCCAATACAGCCTTCCATTATAGGGTTGATGGGGCCGTTAAAACTTTAAAAAATACGAATAAATTAAATAATTCAAAATCGTTGAGAAGGAAGAGTGGATTTGTTTTTCAGATATACGCATAGTAAACAATAATAAACAAACAACACTCTGCTTCATGATTAACCTTTGCATCATTTCACGCGTTTTAAATATACTTGTTATGTTAATGTTAATGTAAGGTTTTACAGCGCTATCGACTCATAGAAGTCATTTAAGCGCTAAATATATTGGAATGGCATCAAACAAAATATACTACAATACATGCCCAAGAAGGCCATATACAAAAATTTACTTTTGCCCATGGAGAGGATTTCAGTTCTATTCCAGCAGAAAAGAAGCCATACCCTCAGGCCTTTCTAAATATACAACTTGGTCATGGTCATTGAATGGGACAAATGTATGTGCTCTATACTAATGTGGCTAAATGTACAACATTTATTGACCACGGTTTTTATTACGACACATAAGTACATACCATCTTCTTGTTGTTAGGCGGGTAATTATCATATTCTATAGTGACTATACAACCCCCACAGTTCTACCTAGTTATGAATACCCCACCCTGAAGTATTTTAAGGTTGATTTGCGCATGCGTGGGAGTTGATGGGACGCAATCTTCATTGAGACCCCCCCTGTAACAAAATTATTATAGAATAATTGTCTAGTTTCATAATTGGTTAATTATTATTTCAACATTATATTAATTATCTCTTTTCTCTTTAAGTAGGTATATGCTTCTAATTGTAGTAACTCTTAATAAGTTTTTTTTCTCTATGTAACACAACTCAGCGAGAGTGAATAGTGTTTCACTAATCTGTTAGTTTGAGGTTTAACTAAGTATAAGAGAATTAGTTGAGAAGAAACTGCAAATAAATAAGAGTGGAAAAGTAGTTAAATAATATAAAATAAATATATCGTCTATCATCACACACTATCGCCATCATCACTTTTTCATCACATCAAAATTTTAGATTTCTATCTTTGACGATGGGACTACAGAGTGTTCGCAAAACATTAAAAAAGACATAATATAGCAAAATACTCAAAGGGGCCATAACTTGATTATTCAAAAAATTGTGAAAGCTGGTTTTAGATTTTAGATAGTCACTAGAAGAGCCTCTTTGCAAGATTTCAGATTCTTAACTCTGAAGATGTGACCACAGCATATTTTTGCCAAATTAACAGAGAACATATAGCAAAAAAACTCAAAAAGGGTCATCTCAATTTTTCACAAATATTTCTGGATTTTGATAGCAGAAATTATATTATTTACACCATCCTTCCAAAAATGAAAGAGATCCAAACAAAATTACTCAAGTTATCGCGTTAACAGACAGACAGACACACACACAAGAAGTAAATATACCACTGCACAATATAATTGTGCGTGGAATGAACTTGCAGATCCAGTTTAATTCTATGAACATCTTTTTGAGACATGCACGATTTTGTTCTGTTTAAACAAAGACAGTGTTTTTCAGTAAAATTCCATAGTTAGAGGTAAACAATCAGCGGGTGTTCGGCTGCTGTTATGCTCATGTGTGCAAACTTTATTCCTTAAGGAAGGCAACAGTCACAATCATGCCTGTATCAAAATACAAGTGAATCGAATTTGGTTTAACAAAGATAAAGAGAGGAAATACAGTTTTAGATGCTTTTAAGCAAAAATGTCGCTTTAGCGTGTGCAAGTTTATTTTTAATATTTTAATGTCCAATATTGTCTTTGTTATCTGATATCATTTTGATATATTTTTTTTTCCAGGTTCTCTTGAGGTGACACTGCCATTTAGGGAGTATGATTATAATGATTACTTAAAATGATGATAATAAAATGTGCTCTATATGATATTCTTGTTAAATAAAAGATTTTCACTAACAAAAAACACTTCATTATTGAAATTTTGTTCAAATTTCAATACAGATATTGTATAATTGTAGAGCATTTTTTCCAAAACTGGGTATTTGCAGTTATCTCCCCTGACAATATAGCAGAACCTTTTTTGGTCATACCTTAATATTTAGAATCAAATTTTGACAGAAAATTAATTATATTTCTGTTCTTAAATTATATAATAATTATTGCTTCAAGCTCACTGTGAAAACTGCAGTTAGTTACCCAATTTTGTGGCACAGGGTAGTATTGATTGCTCTACACGTTTATGCTTCCCTTTGTCCAGATCTTTGAGAGGTGTACTTATATTAGGACATTTTGTTTACCTTGACTGATACTCAGGAGTACGATAGCCGAGTGGTTAGGGCAACAGACTAAAGATCCAGCCGTCTTAAAGCGTTTTGGGTTCAACCCCCGCAATGGGACAAAATTTTCATGGTGAAAATTTTGCTATCACATTTCCGCCTGTTGTCCAAGCAGTATATATGGGTACCTGAAATATAGGAAAGTCTCTGACCTGGGATTATTACGCGCAATTTCTTACTTGACCTACGTTTAATCATCCATTTCTGATAGACTAATCTTCCTTTCTTAATAACAGAAGCTATTTGCTAATTGCTCCGGTACTGGATTGACTTCTGAGACTCGCAGCGTTTTGATTTGTTGAAACAGCCTAATATTCATAATAAGAGGAATATTTAAAACCACCAAGAACAAATTTATCTGTACGAATTTTGAGAAAATTTCTTTTTTTTTAAAAGTGGAAACCTGACACACTCTTCTCACCCATGAACAATTGTATTAAACTTTGAATAATAGCTTCCTTATTTTGCAATAGTTATAACAGGACTAAGACATTATTTGATTTAAAGACTTAAAAAACAGAAAAGTTATTGGCATTGAGTTCACTGCTGATCAAGGTTGTGATCTGCAGGCGATGAAGACAAGATTTCGGTCCCGATGGTTACAAATTCCAAAAATATATGGATTTAGCGGATTGAAAAATATGGTAAATCTAGTCCAAAGCTACTCATGAGTACTGGCGAAATAACTACTTAAGTAGTACTCATGATACTTTTTTTTAAAGGTAACAGGAGTACTCTAGAGTTCTCTCAAAAGTATCGGAAGTACCGGTATCGGCGATGGCCAACTCTGCTCATTACCCCTTGAGGTAAATGCACTTTCACCCATTTGTCACAAGGGCTGCCATTATAGATGCATGTAAACAACAGAGACAAGGAAATTTTATCCCTTTGAATATAAACAAGTTTAAACAGATAAATAATTAATTTTTACAAAATTCAGTAAGATTGACGATTTTCAAATCTTTCTGTGAGCGCCGCTTGTACACTCAAACGTTTTATCGGGTGAAGTGAAAACTCGCTGATTCTTGGTTATAACAAACGAGATCATTTGTTAAGATTGGTTAGAAATGTTATAGAAATAGAATCATAGATTATTAAGATTATAAAATTTCCATTGTTTGCGTTTTTATTTCCATATCTTTTGCAATTAAATGTGCTTGCGATAAAAGTGATGACGGAATAAAATAGAAGATTTCATTGTTAACCCTGCCCAGGTTTTCAATATGCCATCTGTAGTTTTTTCTTGTTTTGTCTGAATCCTGTGACTGGCCTTGTGTAAAGTATCTGTGTGGGTTTTGCTGATTATGTCTTTTTTCTTTGTCTGTTTATGTGCCCACAGGAAGCCTTCCAGATGACCTTTTATCACTTTGTTTGCCATACTTTACTACTGATTAACAATTACTGGCGCAATGTCTTTCAGAAGAACTTCTGATTTCGCAGTAAACATGTCATGACATAAAAAAACATTCTGAAATTGATCTAAAGCTCCCATAGTTTGTATTGGTTTATTTTAGTTACTTACCAGACTGCTGGCTTCATCATTAATTTTCTGCCTACTTCCTCAAGGTTTCCAAGTTAGTGATTGGCCAGCATGGAATCATGTCCACTCCAGCTTTGTCTCATGTTATTCGAAAGTACAAGCTTGATGGAGGCTTCATTCTCACAGCAAGTCACAACCCTGGGGGTCCTAATGGCGACTTTGGTATTAAGTACAACATCTCTAATGGTGGTAAGTAATTGATTTCAAACTAATTTTGTAAAAACTTAATGGTGACAGATACAAACAAAGAAGGTAGTAAAATTTTTAAAAAACTTCACTTATGATTTAAGATAATAAACGAACATATATTAATGGCTGCATCATTGATTTTCTGAATACTGTCAAACCCTATTTTCAAGAATCATAGTCAGTCTAAAAGTGTGTTTCTCTTGATTAGTTGCTCATCTTGAAACTAGTTGTTATTTTCTCGCCACAAGCAACATTTCACTTTCATCTCAACTTGTAGTGTTCAAAAAGTTATAAATAAACTTAATGACATCCATCTTTCTTTTTAAATTTTGACAATTTACTTTTTTCAAATATACTAAAAGAGTCTTACAGTCATTTGAAATATATATAGTTGCATATCAAAAAAATCAAGACGAACATATGTGGCACAGTCCAGAGTCGGATTAACCTATAGGCTTTTTATGAAAATTAAGCTTATGCTTATGAGGCTGAAGCCAAGGGCCCACACCGTAGATGGGGCCCCATTCTAGGAGCTTTTTTTCTTTTAGAGAGGAAGACATTTTCATTTTTTTCCCAGACCCCCCTTAACATAGCTCTTAAATGCACCATTAAGCGTCCATTTTTACCCCAGGCGCCCCTTAACATAGCTCTTAAATGCACAATTTAGCTTCTATTTTCAATTGTTTCCCAGATCCCCCTTAGCATAGCTCTAAACTGCACCGTTTTTCTACCATTTTTTCAAAAGTTATCCACAACCCCTCTTAACATAGCTGTAAAATGCACATTTAGTTTCGATTTGAAAGAAAACATAGTACTCAATGCCTTAGATATCACTTATGTTACAGTACTTTTGTGCATATTGATACTAGTTACTCTGGATGAATTTTTGTCCAAGGAAAAACAGGTATATTTGTGTGTGTGTGGTGGGTGGTCAAGGGGCCCACCCTGTGTGAAAGCCTAGGGGCCTAACGCTAGGTAAATCTGTCCCTGGCACAGTCTAACTGGCAATATAATGTCACCAAAAAATGCCATATCATTAGATTACAGTCTTTCGATCCCCTTGTCATCCAAACTGGAGCAGTGCATGGCGTCATTCGACACATTGTCTTTGACCCCAAATATCTCTCATCTCTTACCCAATTTTTACAAACGTATGTTTTTTTTAGTAATGTCTGTTATTTTAGCCTTGACCTTGAACCTGTTATGTCCAAAAAGGCTCTGATCTCAATTGTTTTTTAGATATGGGATTATGTTGCAAATTACTACCTGTCAAACAATTATCAAAATCCATAATGGTATAGTTAAAAAATAGTGACATGAAATGTCACACTGATGAGTCCATTTCTCTATTGTTTTCATACCCTGCTTATTTTAGATGCGTTTAACAAACCAGGAGGCAGACATAGTAAATATATAAATTAACTCTCTTAAAATTTCAGTTTTAGAGTAGGAAATAATACTTGTTTGTTGGCAACTAATCACTTTTGTCTAAAATATTGTGTGTTTGCCTGACCAGGGTGTCTAAGGTATCAAAAGACAAAAAACTCAGTATCCCTCTTGAAATCTAATGATATAGCCTTTTGGGGATGACATATTAGATCAAACTTTTCAAGATATTTTGATATCATTTTATATGATCAAATTTAACATCATATGGCATCTGTGTACGAAATTTAATGTATGTATTTGTAATCTTTTTAGAGATAACATACCACTGATTACACTTACTATTTTTTTAAATCACCGATATATGTTATACTAGTCACTATTCTCCACAGGGCCTGCCCCAGAGCATGTCACCGACAAGATTTTTGAGATCACCAAAAGTGTTAGTGAATACAAGATTGTCCCCAACCTCAAGATGAACATTGACGAGATAGACAGCGTCACCCACCAGATTAAGGGAGAAAACTTCATTGTTGATATTATTGATATAACAAAAGACTATGTTGAAATGATGAAGGAAATCTTTGATTTTGGTCTACTCAAGTCATATCTACCTAGTAAAAGGGTCGTTATCAACGGGATGAATGGGGGTAATTGAGTTTCGTTGCATTTTTCTTTTGTTTGGTATTCTGGGCAGCTTGCATGAAAACTATTTTAGGTCATTTTTGTGCCATAAAGATTTTGTTTATTGAAAGAAAAACAAAATAATAACTCACATATTTATTTTTGCCTTTATCTCTTATTAGTTTTGTAGTACTGTACAAAATAAAGATGGCAATAATTAGAAAGGATGAACCAATTTTTCTTTAGTTCCAAATACCTTTTTTACAAATTGTACTTAAACTGAAATTGTATGTCAAACTATGGGACTGGCCTTATATGCTCAAAATTAATTCCCTTCATTTGCCTTTATACAGACAAGAACACTATGAAATATGCAAGTTGTTAACAATCCTACATTTGATGCCCTTCTTGTCAAACTATAAAGGCTTATTGTCGAATAAGGGCCCATGTAGACCTAAGAAAATCTGGGAGGGGAGCATGCAGAATGTTCAGGTGGTGATGAGCATGACTGCCATTAACCTCTGTGACTGTGTGGCTTGGGAGATTGAGACATTTCACGTCAGCCCTTTCCCCTCATCATCATCATCATCATATCCATGTTTATTTGTACGGGCCGGGATTAATCCTCTACAGAGGGTAGGGCCCGCTTGACTTGTCTCAATCTTCCACGCCCCTCTGTAGATAATTAATCCCGGCTCATAGAAAATGAACATGAATATTATGATGATGATTACTTAACAAAGAATCAATATTTGCTTGTATTCAAGCCCCACGAGTTATAGCCCACATACCGATAATATCAAGCATTAACTCACTAGACTAACCAGAAAAAGAAATACATCAATTCTTAGATGCATCACAAAACAGCCATACAGACAAAGTATGAGACACTTTAAAGATGTGATTCTCCTTATGGGGACTTTTTGTTTTTAAATGAATATTACCCTGATAAACTTCTCATTATTTCATAACAATTTACAGTTTCATTTACAATTTTTTATAGATTTATTTGCCTAATGATACGCTTAACTTTATCATTTTACTTACAAGCATCTTATCAACCTTAATTGTCAATTTCTGTTATTTGAAATGAGAATACATTTTTTTATTTTAGTGACTGGGCCTTACATCAAAAAGATTTTCCAGGAAGAGTTTGGGTTGCCTGCAGAATGCTGTTTAAACAGTGTACCTCTCCCAGATTTTGGTGGAAAGCACCCTGACCCAAATTTGACATATGCTAAAGATATGGTTGAGATGATGGAAAAGGGTCATGATGATTTTGCCGCAGCTTTTGATGGGGATGGTGTATGTTTTTTTCTATTGTTACAGTTGATTTTGCATTAGGAATTAATTCATCACTTTAAAAGGGCATTGATTGTCCATCCATTAGCAGTTAATTAAGGGTATTTCCAACTTTTAAAAAAAACATTCAAGTGAAGATTTTAACACAAGATTAAGTTCTATAGTTCTTTTCAAAGTTTTTGATAGTATCAATTCTACAGTGCAGTGGTACAATATTGTGTTAAAAGTTAAATCAGTCATCTGCACAGACTCTACTATAAAGAATAATTTATAAACAGTAAAAATAATTATTCCCTGTGTTTAATATATTTAACTGAATGCGTTTTTTATTTAAAATGTGTATTGTAATCAGGAAGCATGTAGTTTCAAGGTTTTAATTGACACATTTTCATTCCAACAGGACAGAAACATGCTTCTTGGTCGTAATGCTTTCTTTGTAAGCCCCGGAGATTCTTTGGCTGTCATGGCAGACAACTTGGACAAGATTCCTTACTTCAAGAAACATGGAGTCCAAGGTTTTGCGCGTAGCATGCCTACCGCTGGTGCTCTTGATTTGTAAGTTTTTAGTTTACATCTGATCTTTTTTCTTTTTATTAATTGCAGAAACTTGTTATCAATGAAAACATTGTGTTATTATATTGACTGTTTCTTCACGGTGTTTCAGGTGAAATTTCAGATAATATTTTTCCTTCCAATTTGTAAAAATGTAGGAACTATGTCCCTTGACAGAATGGGAATACTTTTAGAAATACTTATATCCTTTTGGACCCTTATTCTTAAGTATAGAATTCAATAATAGTCATGATATTTGAAGCGTGGACACAACTCAAGGCCTAGCACAATTATCTAAAGAAATGTTAATTATAAATTTACTAGTCATCAGTGCTTCCATTTTTCCGCCGAAAAAAATCTGCAGATTTTCAGAAATCCCAGGAATAATTTATGTGAGATATTGATGTCAATATTCCGTTTTTGGATAGATTTATAACATACTCCGCTTAAAAAATTAATTTCCCTTTCATTTGTGACCAACTTTATAAAAATAAGTTGATATTTGACCAAGATGTGGCTAATATAGTGCATATATCCCCATTTTTTTTAAATCGGAGGGGATCTGTTTTCATGATTTAAAGGATGCAAACCTTCGGTTTACAATAGATTTTTGATGCTATCACTTAGAAAATTATCTTCCCTTTCATTTGAGACCAAATTTATCAAAATCACATGGTTCATATTTGACCAAGATATGGTCATTTAAATACACATATCGCATATTATTGGGAAATCTCCTGGAATTCGTTTTTGTTAATTATAAGAAGGCAACCTTGCATTTGCTGATATATTTCCATGCACACAATTATATATGATGTGCGTGGTTGTACTCTCTACGAGTACTCAATTTTTCTAGTTGCTAAATGCTTACCAACCAAATTATTCAGCATATTTGTTGTTTCATTTTTATTTTTTTTCGTGTTATGATGTTTTAATCTTTACTCAATTGTAATTTTCAAATTGACATTTAAGAATATTTTTTTAATGGCATAGTATTTTTCTTCAAATTGCCTTAATTAATTCACCTGTCTATTTTCCACCTCACAGGGTAGCCAAAGCTTATAGCAAGGAATGTTTTGAGACTCCCACTGGCTGGAAGTTTTTTGGTAACTTGATGGATGCAGGAAGAATGAATCTTTGTGGGGAGGAAAGTTTTGGCACAGGATCAGACCATATCAGGTAAGAGCCACTAAAGATTAAAGTTATAGTTGCATGTATAGTAAACAAATAGGAAACTTAATTCCACAGGATTCCATTTAATTTCACTGATGTAGTTTTGGTCCTGAAAAAAATGTCCTCTGCTTTATATAAAGAAAATACTGCAAATCTTCCTACATTAAGTTACATTGGTTATCTCCCTCACTTCACTTACCCACACCACTAGGAAACAGTTGAATAGAATAGACATAATAAGGAACTACAGTAAATAACGGTTAATACAAGTTAATCTGAAATCCACTGGACTGTCCGAGTGATTGATTGTACTTTTGTACCATTTTGACACACACTGCTATCCTTTTTGCTATTTTGGATGTGTTGAATCCTCCCAATTTAAAAAAAAACAAGAGGTCATGGTAAATTTTCAATAAAATGGCCTTGTATAAGCTTTAAAAATAGTGATGTTTACTCTTATATACTTTGGTTTAAAGAGAGAAGCAATTCAGTTTTAAAATAGTTAATTAGCAAGACAAAGAAGGAAAAAATTCAGGACTTTCAAAACTCTGGGTTTATCGATAGTTTTGGTTAAAGCGTTTTTGGTTAAATCATTGTTAACTGTACTTCTAAGCAGATTTAGTTTTAAAAAAATAGTGTTTTTATATTACTTATGATGGATTTGACTCACGAAAATGAAGACTGCTGTTTCTGTCTAGTTATCACATATTTTAGTTTTGTCACAATTTCTTTCTTATATCAGGGAAAAAGATGGCATTTGGGCTGCTTTAGTATGGCTGTCTATAATGGCTAGCACAGGCATGTCAATAAGAGAAATCCTGAAAAACCATTGGGCCACATATGGAAGGAACTACTTTACCAGGTAGGTCTGTTTCAAAGGTTTGAATTTTAGAGAAAACCCTTATCTAAACTTGATGCAAAACATGGGTTTTTCAGAAGATTTAGTCTTCTCATATATAATAGCATGTACAGTTGTGAGGAAATTGTTACTAAAAAATGACATATTGTGGGTTTTAGGTTGATTGTTTCATCAGAAATATGGTACTAGCTCAAATTCTCTAAGAAATAAATCTCTAAATACAAATCAAACATTGGTTTAATTTTTGTAGACTGTTTTAAACCGACAAAATCGAAATACCAGTTTGTTGTATTCAGAGTTAAATAATCATGCAACTGTACATTTCACAATAACACAAAAATAGTCAGATTACGTCACTTTTATCTATATTATGCAAACACTGAATGTTTTTTATTTACTGTTAACATGTTCAGAAAAGATGGAATAATTGATCTGCAGTCATATTTAAAAGAAAGGGTTTTAGTTTTATGCTTACTTATACTTTGATTTTTCAGATATGACTATGAAAATGTCAGCTCAGAAGGTGGAGACAAGGTAATGGAGGGTCTTACCAAGCTGATCAATGACCCCAAAACTGTTGGGATGACCTTTTCTGATCCCACTGGCAAATCTTACAAAATGGCTGCCTGTGATAACTTTGAGTATACAGATCCTATTGATGGCAGTGTTAGTAAAAATCAAGTAGGTCAGATTATAGTTTTGAATCATCATTTATCACAATTTAAAAAACCCTAGATACTGGTGACAAAGCTGGCGTCCCCTCTATAGAAAGGGAGGTGGTCTTTCACCTCGGGAGGAAGGCAAGTCTTTTATTTGTCCTGTCTAAGTGTTTGTCTTCTATGTAAAATCAACTCAGTTTAGTCAGGCCTCTGTTATCTGATATATTCAGAAATATGACAGGACTTTTTCTTCTATATATTGCATATTGATAAACCATCAATTCAGAATCCCAACTGGGAACAGCAGAACAGGTATGAAAAATAGTAATATTTGCTGACGATTATCCAACTTTTGAAAAGTGGAAATTGTTCATCCAACAAAATGAGGATATAACCGTTATTTACTGTCAAAAGCTGCGTGAGAGATTGAATTCCTGTGCAAGGAAGTGTCTCAAGCAAACAACAATTTCTTTTTTTTTAAACACCATTGTGCTAGCTATCTGCGGAAGATTGATATCTCTTCCTAATCTTTTTGGGTATCTCATTTCTCTTTCATGTCTTTCGTATTATATTTTTATTTTTTATTCTACTTATCCTTTTCTTCATTTTCTAAGTCTTATCTTCACACTGATTTAAAATAATCTGAAATTCTCTTTGCTAAACTTAGTACTCTCAAGCATCTTTGAATGGATCCCAACCACTATTGATCAAACGTACCCCTTCCTCCCATGTAGATCTTCAGTGTCAATGTAAATATGAGTTAGCTTGATGATGAACATGTAGCTAATTAGTTGATGATGACTGTGCACTTATCTCTAGGTGTAACCTATTGTCCTAAAATCCTTGATATCATTCTAATCAGATAAATAGGGTTTGACTATGGGTGATTATTTGAAATATTCATAAAAGTAGGAGTCTTTAAAACCACCTTGACATACTAGTACTAGTTCTTATTCGAGATATTAATCCGTTTTAACTTAGGTACATCCAATTGTTTTTTTTCTTTGGTGGTTTTAAAGACTCCTGTTTTTATGATCATTCTAATCCCTGTTGTCATTAATCCTGCTGGGTGTGAAATTTCAGTAAGTAACAGTGATTGTGAAATTGGGATAACATTGATGATTGCCTTTGTCCAATTATAAACAGTAAATATCATCTAACTATTTCACTAATCTGCTGCACAGAGTTGGAATGCTTCTTTTCATTCGTAAGATGGACAATCCAGTATCACATATGAAGCCTTGAGTTTGTTGGATATCCATCAAGCAGCCAATGGTCCTCTGTTTTAGGTGTAAGCTAGGCTTTCTTTCTCGTCTCGTTGTAGTATGTGTGTTACAGTTTGAACTTCATTTCCACATTGAAAATTGTCCGTTTATCTATAGGTAAATTAAGCTTGTTCAATGCATTCTTTATTGTGCCTCTATTTTTAGAATTGTAATGATCTATGCATTTCTTGATCAGGGTATCAGACTCATGTTTGAAGATGGCTCCCGAATTGTTTACCGTCTGAGTGGCACAGGCAGCAGTGGGGCTACAATACGCCTGTATGTTGAAGGTTATGAACCATCACATGGTCCCACAGGAGGCTGTCACATGGATGCTCAGGTAAGACTACGAAGACAGTTTGAATAATTTTTGAATAACAACCTTATCGTTTATTGCTGTTATCATAATTGGTCTATATCAGCTATAAACAGGGTCTTCCAAATATTTTGTGCAAAGAAAAAAAATTGTTTTTCATCCTTTAATTCAATTAATTCGTCAACCAAACAAAAATATAAAACGTCCCTATGTTTTACTTCTCAATGAAATTCATGAGCACTCTGTTAACTCATCTTATAATATTCTTATATTTTGTTTAACTTGAAAGGTATTCTGTTCCAAGTTCAAACGTTAGTATATTTATTATATTTATTTCCTCGTGAGGGAATTTTTCCTGTGCAATGATTTTTAAGTCATTGTGCAGCACCCAAGTAGGAAATAGGGTGAAAATACTTTCCCAATGTATCACCGAAAATGACTTGTGGCGACGCGAGGGCTCGCATCCACTTCCTCTTAGGTAAGAGTCAAGTGGCTGACCACTAGACTATGCGGTCCCCAAAAATAATATATGATTACAGTGCTTTTTTGTCTATGTGATAAAATTTATCAATGAAACACTTTTGTAATTTATGTGAAGAATTGAAAATTGCAAATTGTTTATGAAGTTCAGTCTTTGTTGCAATAAGTTGATTTGTGTTCTTTTTCTTCTGTTCTACCTTCATATTAAAGGCCTTTACATAAATCTTTAAAATTGATTTCTGCACTCTTATACTGTAACATGTTTCTCTTGCAAAAATTGAATATTTATCCACATGCTTGTATTGATTTCTGAAGTGAAATAGTCTGCTTAGAAAATAGAGGGATAAAGAAAAAGGAATAGCTAGAATGTGATCTAGTTGTAGAGGAATATTTCATTAGGGTGCCAAATCCCAAAAGTTAAAAACGTGTAGGCTAGTAAATGTGGTTAAGAAACAAAAGTCAATTTTGTATACAAATATTCATTATAATAAATACTTGTTATGGAAAAGACTATATTATAATTTTTTTAAGATTCATTATTGTTGTGTTTGCAGGAATATCTCAAGCCTCTCATTACTATTGCCTTGAGAACATCAAAGTTGAAGGAGATAACAGGACGAGAAGCACCCACAGTCATCACATAATGTGTGTGTTAGTCATTGTGTGTGATAGAAGTTAGTCTCAATTTGAGAGACCTAGGTTTAACCAATTCAGAAAGAGAATAAATCTCTTTATATTGAAGTTAATATGTGATCCAAAGATAGTTGTGATACTTATCTCCTTGTTTTTCTTACTGTTTTCATTTTTCAGTTTTCTTTTTTTCACTTCAGTATGGTGAGCTATTGATAGTATCTTCAGTAACCTATGAGCTTTAATAACAGAAACTGCCATGTTATTTGATAATTTTCACCTCATTTTGTTTGTTTGTTTGTATAAACTTTCCTATAACTTTCATTGAATATAAATGGGGATAATAAGAGATAAGTCAAAGATTTACTAGTATACATTGTTATTAGAGATAAAGGATATGAAATACTGAATTTGACAACATTTTCTTTGCACGGGTATTGTTACTTTAGCTAGAAATTGATAATTTATTTAAACAAACTTTTGTTTTTGTTTTGTTTTGTTGTTTATGTTTAACAACTAACGCATCTGTTCTGCTTTTTGTTGTGCCATATTTCTTACAGCTTTGTCTGTCCTATGTGTGTGTTACATATGATGTACACACTTCTTTCTCTTACTTTTCTAATATTGTCTTATGTTATTTTATATCATTTATATATGTGTAACCTAATTAAGATGAAAAGTTTGTTCACCCTGCAAAGCAAAAATGATTGATTTGTTCTTTATCTGATGTAATCCCAGAAAGCCCACTTATAAAGTAGGAATTTCATATTGCAATAATATGGAACTTGTGTAAGTACTTAAATTAAATGCAAAGCCTTATCAACATGTTTCAATTATTTTGAGGGAAATAAAGTAATAATGGGATTAACATTAATTCATCAACAGAAATTGATACAGCACAACCATGATTCTTGTTGTTATGTATGCCCTTATGCATTGATTATAACATTATTAAGAGGATGCATTGTGTGATGACCGGTGCACGCACTGAGTGTGTTTGATCTATTGTCTTGATGAAGACTATGTTGCTATAAATAAGCATCAAAACTTGTTTTATCTTGAGGTCTTGAGGGGAATAAACAAAGGTGATACTCAATCTCTGTTTGTTTGTTGTTGTTTTCATTTTAGAGAATTAAACGAAAACATTTGAAACTGTATGATTGTTGAAGTTTTTAAGATTATGATGATTAAGAAGTTGTAGTTCAGTGCAGATACGGCTTGACCCTGAAAAACCTCTTCAATGAATTTATCACATTAATGTCCATACATAAGGACACTTTTTATAATATTCTAATTGTAATTGTTTTGACTATAAAACGATAGATAGATGAGAGAGAGAGAAAGAAAGATAGAGAGAGGGAAAGAAAGAGAGAGAGACGGAGACGAATTGATTTCGATTTTTTTATATAGCACTGTTTATATAAGTAACATGTAAATGGAAAATTCGTAAATGTACACTTGAGACCCACAATGCTTTTAATCTGCACAATTTATAATTCATCTCATTATTAATTTGATAGACTGCATGGTTAATCCCCCCCCCTGTTTTTAGAACTCTGGCTACGCACCTGAAACGAATTTACCGGTGTTTTTATAGGTGGACTTGACAGAGCTTTTAACACTTTTTTGATGTAAATGGTTAAATTCTACGATTTTAAATGCAAATATATGTTAAACTGGTGGGGATATCAGCGCAAAGGGGTCCTTTTTGATACTCTTTATGTATTGGAAAATAGGGGGGGGGGGCGATGCATTATTTTTCTTCTTCTTCTATTAAGCAACTTCTTAGGAAAACGGGTAACACCGAAGCGACGAAGTCGCTTTCTAGCTATAACAAAACACTTACTTTTTTATGAGACCCTTTTTTAATAACATTCAGGCATTAAAATCATTTGGAGATATTGCCATTTGGACTGTTACTTCTTCATTAACTTATTCGAATTGTGGCGCGAAGCGCCTGAGGTTTGCATGTTGGTTTTTTACAACACTTCTGCATTACAAATTCAGTGGGGAATGAATTATCTCTTCTGCTTCGTCTTCTCTTTAGCTATTCTTTAAGAGGAAATCGAATAACGCCGATGTGACGAATTAAGACATTAAATTTGTGAATATGATGTCTAATTCTTATCTGTTTGATAATAAAGATGACTTTAAGTTAGGAGTGTTCACAATATGTCTGATATTTTCAAACATGTTTAGTTTTTATTTTGTATCGGTACCGCTTAACGTTATTTGGTACACAGTTTTTTAATGAGAGTAATGTTTTGAGTACAACTCAGTTCATGTTCTTAGATATTTAGGCTTATACAAGGTGTGCCAAGAAAAAACGTCTCACGATGTATTACGTTTTTTAGTAATTCAAATGCCGCATGAGGTTAAAATGTACATGAATGTATTCCTTTCAATAGAACAAAAAGTGTGATAACAATTTGAATGCAGTTGTTGAAATGTAAGCTAATTCAACCAAAATTAAAAATTCTCACAACCCATTACTTCTCACTCCCTTCCAAAATACTAGATCTTGATTCTCGATCTTAATAACGTTCTTTACCTAGTACCATGTTTTATAGGGTATCATGTTGTAATTCTACCAACCTTTAACCCTAGTTAGAAAAGCAGAAAAAGCACATAATCGTGTCAAAAAATCTAAAAACCTTGAGCTTACTGCTTTTGAAAAACAAAATGAGATTGTTCTATGACCTACCATTGTCGTTTTCGATTTCGTCAATAAGTCCAATAGCCTTGAGATGTTCTGGAGTCGAAACGGACAAAAACATCAGGTCACCAACAGCTTCATGAAAACCTGTAAAATATCAGTTGACATGCAATTGTATAATATAATGTGATGATGCATATAGTTTTTAAGCAACAATTTGTGTTCTTTCAAAAACAATTTTTGGTAAAGGGATCTCAGAATATAAAAAGGATTTTAAGGGTATTGGTAACAAAAATAAAACTAGGTGTAATCAATAGTTGCCTTTAACCTTGGCATTTTTCTAACATGAATACCGCAAAAACACCAGCAAATTCAAGTTTAAGATTTTTATTATTCAGCAAAGTTGTTTGCTGGGATTTAATAAGATTACAATAAAGTACAATATTAACGAAAGTATGGTAGAAATGCAAGATAGGTGTAGCTGGTACATTCATTACTAATACACTTTTGTTGCTGACGATTATTTTGTGGCCTGCACTCAACTATCTATTGGAAAGTGTGTAGGACTATTTCGCGCATGTCCTGATGAATGGCTCTTGTTTGCTTAAAAATTCCTACATTTACTGTAGGTTGGTAACGTACACTTAAAAAGAGGTTGATGTGAGATGGTTGTGTAACAATTGTGAATCCTCTAATATTTGAGAAACTGTATTGGCTTGACAAGAGTTTTATGCATTTATATTTACAGAGAAAAGCTATATAGGCCTATAGGCCTTAGGTTTCAAAACAAATTTCTTCTCCAAATTTAGCCGGGTTGCATATCAAAATTATCGGCTGAATGAAAAAGAATGATTGAATTTGTTGTCATCCCCATGTTTAATGTGAATGTCTTACAAAAAATAAAAGGTAATAGTGTCATGTTTAAGATTTTCCAAACACATTGCTCTCGAGCTGAGTCAAAATTGTATTATGCTTATGTTAAGAATCCCTGCTATTGGTGCAGAAACTAGGCTTTAAAAATGATTGCTTTCTCGAACTTTAAGCAGTTATTTCCTAAAGCCCTAGTTTTTAACATGGCCGGTAACGTTTGACTTCAAAAACACATTAATGACAATACTAGTTTACTAATTTTAACCAAACATAAGCGTTTACATATAAAAAAACTAATTAGTAGAGACAAAACGTTTGATATAAATTTATATTTCATTTGCTCAGAAGTACATAAGATCAGTTTATTTCCAAGACAATCTAAACTAAGTTGTGTTGAATATCAAAATAAATAAAACTGAAAAGATGATTTAGTGATCTATTTTAGTTGGAAATGTGTTTTGAAGTTCAATTTAGAAGGCAATGTTGAAAATAGCTGTGTGCGAAAAACGTCTCACATTTCGAGACATGTTTTACCTTTTATGACATTGTTTCTTTTGCTATTTGATAAATGTAATAAAAATAAAATCAATAGTTTCTTTTCCAGCTGGTCATTTTGGTATCTTAAATCGATAATATTTGTTGAGTTTACAAAGTGTTGTTTTAATATACTACACGTCAAAAAATACCCTTTGAAATGTAACTCGATTGCATTTGGAGAAGAAGACAAAACGTTAAGTCGAAAATGTGTTGTTGAAGTCTAACATTGCGGCCATATTAGAAGTTTGAAACCACAACTGCGCTTTTTCCAGGCAACTTCTCCTTATTCCCTAACAAGTGTTACACAAAGGCACTAAGTATTTTCCTCTTTTGTCATTCTGGAATTCAGTTTTAGATATGTTTTCAATGTATACGTTATATTCCTTATGTCTTTGTTAATTTTGGTTTAAATGAAGTCACACAAACAACCTGGCTGGAATCCTCAAATTTGAAAAAAGTTTGCTTAACAGAGTACGTGAAAATATACATTGTGTTGATACAGTTATTAGGTTGGCATCAGTTATAGAAAGAACAAACTCAATGATATATGATGTTACCATGATTAGCTCCCTCTCTGAACAGTGGTGGTTGATTTGCATATTTCATGAAATAATAATCATGTCCCATCTCATGATGAATTGTATAAAAATTATACCAATCTATCTTTGTACACATTTTCAGCCTGAAAAATACCATGGCATTAAGATTTAGTCCTCATGAATAATAAGAGACACATATTTTATACTATACCACATGTGCACCCGTTATATTTTAAGATAACTGTCGAGCAACAAGCAACATTCACAGAGACTATTTTAACTAAATCTTAGTTAATTTTATATCTCTCTATATCTAGGACGACCGACGTTGGACCTCCATTACACGCTTTATCCATTCACCTCAAACTTCCATCGTATAAAACAGGAGCTTTCTTGGTATTCATATGTCTAGCAAATGTATACAAGTATTTCTTGGCCTGCCTTGTGTATTACTTCATCCTTTGATCTCCAACAATTACCACTGAATCTGACGCGTTTTTCGTTTATTTTTTGTAATGCTAGGAAGTCCTTCATGTAAAATTCAATTGGTTGGTCCCAGGTCATAATATTTACAATCCTTGGAATTTGTGTCGTATCCAGCTTCTTGCTTAATGCATCAATTAGACTCCATGCATTTGAACCGTAGATGAGCCAATGATTCCACTTGAACTTAAGAAGTTTACTTTGATTTTTCCCAATTTTTTGAATCTATACTGTGTTTAGTTGTAAAAGAGTAAAATCTGGCAAAGGTTGATCTTCGAACCACTTTTAGGTTATACCAAATGTCTGCCTGAACGTTTCCTATATCTTAGTTAAATACTGCACATATTATGTTCTTTTTTTTTTTTTGCAGCTTTTTAGTCGCTTCAATAGTAACTTTGCTTGATCCAGTGTCACATAGCAGAACATCGTCTACTAAGTCTATATCAGTTATGACTGTGGCATGGTAGCATCTGCTTCTGATTATACACATGGGTGTTTTCTGTTGGCTGTCACATCGCGTAATTCAGTTCAATGGTGGCAATATTTGGTGCTATTTTGACACTTGACGGATGGTAGACAACCTCTGCCTAGTCCGATGTATCTGTGAAACGGTTGAAATGTTTTGCTTTTGTGGGGGTATTTGTCGTTTTTAATTGTTAAACTTTCTATTTGAAAGATGCATGTACATTTGACTGTTCCATCGGTTGTTCAAAGATAATGTGCGCGAAATATGAAATTAAAATGTATTATTTTTCCTCATCTTCAATTTCTTCTGCCTTTCATTGAAGTGAATTCAGGTGAACAAACCCTCAAAATAAATAGGCTCAGTTATATTTTTTAATTGAAGGTACATTAACGCTCGTCTTGTTAGAAATATGTCCACGGGATTTTAAAAGTTCAAAAAGTTGCAAATAATACCCTGGGGATATCAGAGTTTCTTGTGACTAAAAAAAAGTCTCTGCTAGTACGTTTTTAACCTTATGTTCTTCTTGTTCTAACGGATAAGAACTGATTGTTATTGCGATCTATTTTTTCCAAATTTCGTGTCCTTTTCATCATCAGTTGACCCATTTAATCATCTACGTACACTTGTACTGTTATTTTATTTGTTACTGATTTATGTCTAATATTCTTCATCCGAAACGTCAACTGTCTCCATTTGTATTTATGTTGTATTTGTTTTTAGATGGGTGGTTAATGACCCACTTTTATTCGCTTATTTACTAAACCATTTGTGGGCAATCTATCACGTTTGTGATAGTTTACCTGCTAAACATCACATATCGAAGAATTTTGGTTAAATCAATCAATAAGCTTTTTAGGATTACCTGACGTCATCATCTTTGAAAAAATCGAATGCAGTAGCCATGCAATCGACCTTCCTGTCAGCTGGTTTTACAAACATTGATTTATTCCAGAACGCTGGTGTCATGGGTCCAAACCCAATTGATGTGTAAAACTCTTCGGATGTTTTTAACATTCGCATCACTGTGTAATTCTGCGGGAAAGTTTGAACAATTGCCAACATCGTTAATAAATGAATGTTTTTGTTTTCCCAATAAAATATAGAATACAAGAAGCCTTTGTTGTTGGAGCCTTGTTGTTAATTTGCTTTGTAATTTTTTCGCGGTAAGTACGAACGATAGTCATTATTTCATGTTGGTTCGTATGAGGATGAGAAGCAATATATTAGATCCAATTTCTGGTTTTGGTAAAAAGATATAAGTTTTCTGGATAAACACACATTTTATCTTCTTCTGAAAGAGTAATGAAAAACAGACATAAGTCACTACTTCAACGTTTTAGAAAACTAATTATACATAGTTAATTTAAATTAGAGTGTCTAGATAATAATTCTCCTAAACACTTTTGAGCTGGCTATCTACTGAAGATGAATACCTCTTTCTAACTCTAACCTTTGTAGGGAAGACCGTCCTCTCCAAGGTCTTTTGTTTAAAGTAATTAGATTGTATAATAAAAACACATTTACATTAGGACCAGCAATGATCCAAACAGTGATTGAACAACTGTACGGGTATATTGAAGCAATGAAATGCTTGTTTTCTTTTACTGTTTTTTTGTTATTTTTTATGAATGTTAATACATTCATGATAGCGTTGTCAAAAAAGCGTCTGCTATCAGTCTGCTATCAATTTGACAACCGTAGTTAGATTCCGGTTCCCATAATTATTTCGTTCTCTGTCACCTAGAAGTGAATGGGTATTAAGTCTGTTCAAACCAAACAGAAATAAAGTCGACATGGAAACCAATGGCAAACTAACTCAAATCAGGCATCCCTCAAACTTATGTTGTCACGATAATGTTGTTAAATGTTGGAATCGGCGTCAAAGCCAATACTCAGAGTTTAAACAGCATCCACAGCTTACATGTTTTCAGAAATTGTCATGAGCAAAAACAAATTGTTATAACAATCCTATAGCATTCCAAGTAGGTGCTCTTTGATTACTATAAAAAGTGCAAATATGTAAATTTATTAATAAATACACAATGGACCACTGAGATTGCATAGTCGTTAACTAGTCCACCTCTGTAGAGGAAGGTTTGATGTTTAAATGCCGGCCAGATAATACTTTAGACTTTAGAAATGTATTTTAGAAGCCGTCTCGCCTAGCACTTAATACTTGGAGATTAGTGCTAAGACTGCTTGGCATAGTGTTAGTCAAATGTGATTGGTTCGTATGTAGGAGTTACACCTTTAAACCTCTAGGAGTCAGCACGTTATGTTTTCTGAGAAGAACTGTTACCGATTTAACCATTCTGGTGTTGATGTAGACGTTAAACACCTAATAAAATGTTCAATTATCTCTTAATATAAAGACATGTTTTTACGTAACAGTATTTGAATGAACTCACCTGTTCTTTGAGTATACGTGTTAAGTCATGAGAAGTCTTGTTAATGAAAGGAATTAAGTGGTCACCTTTCAATGTCCAGAAAACACCATAATGCCCTAAAATATATGAAACAAAATTTTATTATGCATTGAAATGTATTCATGCACCTTAAAAGAATATGTTTAATTTGTTTAATACATTTCAAAATTTTGATTGAACAGAAGTAACTTACACATTTTAAATGGAAATATTGCTTCTTTTGGAGCAAAACTAAAATATACAAAAATAATGATGAAAATATTTTAAAAAATGATCACCGAATTTGACATCTCCATTGAACTTAAAATTTGAAGTAATTGAATGGAATGTCCAAAATTGTCCCCCATGCGGGTATTTGTTTATATCTCGCTCACTTACATCGCTTTCCAGTGTGTGGTCAATCCGGACACATGTTAAATTTATTGACTAATACAAGAAGGTTAGTTTACTGCTTGCATACTGAACAAAATTCTGCGTTCAGAGAAAATCAAGGAAAAGGCTGATACTTTCCTATAAAGTTCCGTATTTTGTCACCAGAGCGTCAATGTGAACACCACTGTGACTATTTAACAAATATACAAATAGACAGGACATCCAGCTCAAAATTAAGAGACATATTCATGACGGTAATTTGCTTTTAAAACCCAACAACTACGGTTAGATAAATACCGTAACTAGTTATAAGAATATAGCCGCTGTCTACTAGCAATACATTTGGATTGATCTAACAAACGATTTAAATTAGTTAAAGATGTTTATTATCCTGTTTAATCTCTGTTACCGTTTCGATTTTTGGGCAAATTATCAGAATTACAATTTTTTGTATCAAAAATAATAAGAAAAAATGTTTAAAGTTTCGCTAATCTGTTTGCATCATCCACACAAAATGTTTGCAATTTAGAGATTTTATTTGACAGACTTTTTTTGTGAAGATTATCTACTCCCTTGCATACATGTATCACTTTTTCTTCGCTTAAAAGTAAACCGATAAGCACGTATTATATCAATTGTTTATTTACCGAGAAAATGTTCAGGTATTAGACCGTTGGTTGGTATAAGTTCATCTCCCACCACACTTCTCAGTCTTTTCCTTGCGAAGGCATGTAGTTTCTGGAACATGGGCTTGATTTCTGAATATACAGTCTCCATTTCTGTCTCAATGGGTGTCTCATAAGATGATCGCAATTCATCTCCATAGTCAGTATAGCCTGTAGAATGCAAAAAAGTCACGTGAAAAATAGGCACGCCTCGAAAAGGTGCTTGGTTCAGAGAAGTGAAGATGGAGTCGCTAACTCTAGAAAACTCTCGCAACCTCTCGCACACAAGCAAATATAATCTAAATCTCAGTTGACAAAGCATAATTTTCTATTCTATTGAAAATAAAATTAGTTTGTTGACGGGTTCGAATCCGAAACGTTTGCTTGAGAGGCAGACATCCTATCAATGACAACAGAAAGCATGTTGGAAGCTTAAAGTTTTAAAAAAATATATAATATATATTGAGCAAGGTTTAATAAAACCTAAAAAATATGCACTACGTTTCCCCCTCGAAATCAAGACTTGAGAAGTCTCTGAAGAACATATAGATTAAAAACACAACGGTGTTATATATTTCAAGTCGGTGTAGGTTAAAATTCAACTGCGTAGCGTGAAAATGATTAAAAACAATAGCATCCAATATCTTACGAGGTAAAACAACTATTAATGTTGTTAATTATACCAATACATTTAATATAATAACTTGCAAGTAAATTAACAAAAGTATTCATATTTACCAGATTGTCTGCTTAGATTATTCTTGAGTTCTACAAACTCCGGGTACAGTTTCCTCATTTCCTTGATTGAGTCATGCCATTGAGTCCAGCGATATACTTGTTCTGTATCGTTCTTAACCTTGTAGTTTAGCCGAACTGGGAAAATCAAATTAAAACTTATCACACAAATACACACAAATATAC
>JAUUEB010129915.1:0-14712 GCA_032362205.1 Clione limacina
TCATCACAGTGGGGGATACTGACTAAATTCATTTGTTAAATCTACTTTCTCTTTAGCAGCTGAAATAAATGGCGATGATGGACTTCCGGTAAAAATGTGGATTGGTCTGTCCGTCCAAGATGGCGGGGATTAGCCACTTAAAAACGCCCATTTCACCTTCTGTATTATATCCTAGTTCTGTGCATGGAACTTCTGGTTTTCATTATACCACGGAAGTAAAAATTAGCAAAACTCATGTCAGGATTACTTCCTGTTGTTAAACTTGCCAGACATATTTCCGTGACATAATGAAGCCAGATTTGAAATCCAAAATGTGTTTTTAAACAGAAATATACTATCAAAATCAAACTAGAGACAACAAAGAATCAAACCACATAATTCAATTAAAAAAAGACTGTGACATGTGGTTTTGACATTGATTACCAGAAACGCTTACACGAATAGCCCTACCCATGGACATGCTTGTACATGATAATGAAGCATGGACTATTTTTACCAATGCTTACTAAGACACAGCAAGTTAAAAAGTTGCCTGGTATTTTTGGCTCTGCAAAAACAAACATCAAACGGAAATATAAACTTCACAGGCGACAACAAATATAATATTAATATACAAAATAATATGTAAAAACTATTTAACAGCTGTGGTTTTCACTTATGGGGTGATGAAAATATCTCACCTGACTAAAGTTAGTAACATTTTTATATTTTTAAAACATGTTTACGGTATCAAACTGTCTTAGTTGGAAAAAGGGACTATAAAAGATGATGATGAAACTCAATCAGGAGTAGAGGCCTGATTTTGTAGGGAAACAGCATATTAAAGTAGTTTGCCATTGCTTTTTGCAACTGATTTACTGAGTTGGGTCTGAAAAGAACTCACTACCCATTTTACTACAGTAAGGACATAAAAACTTTGCTTGCAATGGGAATAAAAATCCAGTCACCCATGTGATAATGTATTACTTGTATAACTTTTTTATAACTTCTTAGTTCTAAGTTGCAATGAAAAAAAGAGCAATATATCAGAAGAATAAGACATCAGATATCAAAATCATTACCTTGTAGAGAGGACAGAGTGAACAGAAGAAAAGACATGTAAAACACATTGAAAACATTTAATGAAGGCGAGATTCTCTTGCAAAAAAGTTATGTAAACATTTGGTGTCAGTACAGTCAAGGAGCAATATTCAGGCTTTTTCAACACACGTCAGCTACAGCAAACCTAAAACTTCTAGTAAATGCAGTATAAAACTTGTAAATGCATAAAAGTGGAATAATAAAACAATAAAATGTAGAAATGTCAAAATGTGATCACTGGCCGCACTGAACACATAGAAATGTTGGAATTAATATCAACTTTATGACAAAATGGTGTGAAAACAGTCTTAGCCTTATTAATGCCCATCAAAAACCATGTGTAGCTTTTATTTTGTTGCTTTAAACACAGAGACAAAATTTTGAATCACAGCCATCAACTTTAGTAAAGTCTACAAAAGAAACAAACTTCCCTGTAAGCAATAAAGGGCTGTTCTTTTATTGCATCATATAAAATTTGACCAAAATTTACCTCCACCATCCCCATGACATAAAGTAACCCTCCCTCCTTCTAATCTGACATCATACTTGTTTCGATATATGCACTATCTAGCTAGGTTCAATCAGTACATATATACAAAATCAAAATACATTTGGAAATATGATATTTGGTTCCATGGATTTGCCAGCTTCATTTTATTATTTTAGAAGCTGCCCCCCCCCCATTTCAGAAAAATCATAAAAATACAGACTCCCTTTCTCTGCTTGCTGACATAATAAAAGAACCGTCCCTAATAACAGCAGATTCTATTGACAGTCTTTATTTCAATTCAATGAGCAAAATGCAAACACACATTAAAAAACAGCAATGAGCTGCAATGGAATCATTGTCAGTATGGAAAGAACCATGTACTAAGTGATTTAAAAAAGTTAACAAATTTGTTTTGGACATAAAATTTCTAAACACGTTCAGCAATTAAAACATCACATAATATCTCTTAAGTAGGGGCAATTTCTAAGGAGTTTGTGAAAGAGTTTAATTTGTTGTCTTTTTGCAACCGATCTTCACACTTCTCAGCTGCAATTCAATCCCCTTATGTTATAATGAGGTTTGCATCAACAAATCGGCTTCTTCCCATTTTTCTATTTTTATCTAGTTTTGTACTTAGTTCAAACTTGTGGACAACTGCACAAATTTAATGTTTAACAAAATGCTCTTCCCTTATAAAACTATTGTGGAAGCATCAAAAATGTTTACAATTTCTCTCTGATTCATTCCATTTCAAAAATTGTTTATTTTTCTTGAATCACCCTGAATGTAAAGTTCTTTACCTTATATCAGGCTAGCTAAAAAAGAGGAATGAGCCTTGCTTTTATAATGCATACTATTGCTTCAGGAAAAGAACTTGACTGGCGAGGAGATTTGACAACCGTATAATGGATTTGCAACAAGTATCTAAGGCCAATGAGAAACTTCATTATATTTCAAAAGCACATGTTAAAATCACCTCATACAATCTCACCCATCATTTTCTCATCCGCTATTGCAAATGGAGACTTTGGATTTTTATGTTGGATAGGTTTGCCTTGAAGAAAGGTAATAAAATTGTCAACCTTTTGTTTCTTTGTCAAACCTTTGTATCTAGGACCATCTTCACTGAAGTATGATGTACAGTCTCGGGTGACAACATCAAACTGGTAATACAGCATGTTACCGCACCAGAAGGCCGATGTTGCGTTGAACATAAAGAGACTAAAAGGCCAGAAATCTTTGTGAATAAGTTGTGTGAATGTCTCAGCCATGCTCAGGTCTCCGTAAACAATGTGGGTGTAAACAAAGAAGCCGATGCAGAAACATAACTGGTTAAGGAATGCAACAATAAGTAGCCAGAGAAACAGTGGGTGGTTGCTGACAGCAACACACTTTGTAATGTATAAACAATGGTGATCCAGTCTGTAGTAACACTTGCCACACAGCTTACAGTGCTTTGTTTGATGGCATGTGATGATCTGAGGGATAGAAAAATCAATTTAACACATTTTCTTTGCATTCTAATCTGAAATTATGAAACAGTAAAAACGCAATCACAAATATTTATTGAAAGGTAAACATACATACACAAAATTTGTAAAGCAGTTTTTGACATTTATCATTGGACATTTGAGCACATTATTGTGAAGACCTATAGAAGTGTTGGGACCCATCGGGAATGGAGCGGGAATCCTTATCAGGTAGCAATATAACATAACCCTGTAAGGCAGTCACTTTTGCAAAATGAGTCATCTCACCAGATTTAAACTTATTAGGCAATGAGCCAATTCATAATCAAAAACAATTAAAAGTTGACTCTGTAAAAGTTGATAGTTGAAAAAAAACAAATCATATCCACATCAAGTTCTAAGAATAAATCAAATCTGTTTCGCTTCAACATGTTAAAACCACTTTATATCTACAGCTACAGAGCTCCCAGAGGCAAACTTTCCAAACAGCAAAAAAAGCAGCACCCCCTGACGTGCTATCTTTCACATCAAAAGTGGTCTTGAGGCAGGTCCTCAAATGATTTTTTTAGATAATGCATGTTTTAACATTTTTTAACCTTTTAAAGTGTTTTTTTTTACAAAAATCAGTGGAAGCCCTGCTAGCGACTGATCCACAAAGCATTGCATTTACGCAGTTCTGTACACATCTGGGAGCCCTGAGTTTTAAAAAAGTTAAGTGTATGACAATTACTTACATCACAGAAAGTACAAAATCTGTATTGTGGACTTCTGGTCTTGCATAAGTCAACAATGGTCAATGGTTTTCCTGTCTTAGGATCTTGTGTTGAGTTTTCAACAGGAACTGTAGAAGTAGACGATGACAGCATTTGTACAATTTGTCAAACTACATTTCTAGAATAAATGGGACAGAAAACTTTAAAAAAAATTATGTAACCCATTATTATGGAAACATACCAAAACAAATCACAGGCAGTATCATGAATATTAACTGTATAATTGATGATAATCTTCTTTTTTTTTTAAATAAGAAGAACAAAATTAATCAAACAATTTGAGCTTGAAATACAAAAATAATTTATAATTGCTTAAAAAGAATATATCTATGATTCTACTTGAAGTATTTAGAAGTGACATTGAAACAGAAGTCTACTTTAGCTAAACTAATGCTCCAAGAAGAAGAAATGAAACAAACTTAAAGGCTTGAAATGGCGAAATGTTTTGTGATAACTCACCCGGGTCTGACTGTATGAGTCTAAAAAAGAGGAAATGGAGCAAAGGCACCATCACGCCAGACAATACAATCACAAGCAAGTTAGTTCTTGCCTCTGAACACTGATTAAGGAAATCATGGTGATATACAATGTTTTACTTACATAAAATACTACATATCTTTTATGTAGAAGAAATGCATGACACATATTTATAAGTCTACTTTTTTTAACACACGGTATTTCCTCAATCCTTGTGAGTTAAGCCTTTTTTTGGTCATTTGGTCTTGTTGATGAAGTAACATTAAAAATAAAATCTTACATGTTGGCTCTTTTATATTAGTGTGTTTCTGAACATGAACAACAACGTATGACCACAAAAGAACTGTAACATGCGAGCACTTTTTGGCTTAACAATTACAAAAATCCATACACACATAGACTCACAGCAGAAGAAAATAGAAAACACACTATCTGTTCTTTGATTGCACTCAGTCACCCCTCTTGTGCCTTTTTCTTGTTACTTTTTTCATATAGAAATATTTATATATAAAATGTTGCTATGTCTTTTTCCCCATGCCACCCCTGCCAAGGTAAACTGACCATATTTATGATAAAAACTGATTAGTTGACAACAAACCAGTATTATTTCTTACTACAAATCGAAAATTTCAAGTGATTTCATTCGTATTTACCCTGTCTACCCCCTGGTTTACTCAAAGCATCCAAAAAGTGTTTGATTACTATATAAAAATGAACAATTGAGTGTCACATTTTATGTCATTATAAACTTGTTTGATGGTGATTTTGGTTCTATAAAATCATGGATTTGTGATGATTTTTGGTATACAGGTAGAACCTCATGCTAAATATAAAAAAGACAAAAACAATGGAAACAGATAAATGCTCATTTAAAAAAATATTGACATCAATAGAAAAACTGTAAATCATGAATTAATGTTGAATACCTTCAAGACAGAGCAATGATATAAAGCTATGAATCTTAAAAACATGCATTTCCCAATAGCTTTAAATGGCTGTGAGGCGTGGACACCACTGAAGAATGACATTCAAAGAATTCTAGCTTTTGAAATGACTTACTACAGAAGAAATGAAGTGGTGCGTAAGACACTGAACAAAAAGAATAGCCATCTACTGAAATACAAGAAAAGACAAAAGCTGGCTTACTTTGGTCACATAAAGAGACACGACACCCTAGAGAGACTAGTCTGTGAAGGCAAACTAGAAGGCAAGAGAGAAAGAGGCAGACCAAGAAGGCGATGGGAAAGCGACATTGAAGTCTGGCAGAGGCAGGATGTCTAGCTCAAGACAGATCTGCATACTGAGAATGCATTTGGGCGATGACGTATAGAGGGATATCGTTCTACCTTGATGCACCCTAGGATATGCCAGAGCAGTAGTACTTTGTTTCATTATTTCATATCTAACTAATACTTGGGATCAGAGCCTTGGTTTTGACATTATGAGTTCAATGTCACTTTAAAAAACATAATAAAAAAAGCTTATATGACAGGCATAACTAAAACGTTTACAAGAAGTAGATGAATTGCCTTATGGTCATAAAATTTCAGGTAAGAGATGATAGATGTTGGGGGTAAAGGATAATGTGTCAAATGACGTCATGCAGTCCCCCAGTTTGGCTGGTCAGTGGGGGCTAAGGTATCGAAAGACCCTGTGCAAGTACATTCAAGCAATCAACAACAAAATAGTCATACAGTCTTAAACTTCTGATGCTCACTGTATGCAGCCTGTTACTAAAGTTGAAAAAGGATACTTGTAAACATCAGCCAAAAGTAACATATTGTAGAATGAAGAATTGCCCCATAGAAAAAGCCAGCAAAAATTGGGTTTGGCCACCTGAAAAAAAGAGGTTTTAAAATCAACAGTAGTCTAGATTTTATCATCAAAATTCAGAGGACGGACACATTTTCAGATGGTTTCCCAAGGACATACAATCAAAACTCAACAAAAATAAGGAAAACTAACAAGATATTCTGTAAGTGGAATGAACTAAAAAGATAAATGGAGGATGGATAAGGAAAACAGGTACTTTTTAAAGGTTTGTAAGTTCTTATTCATCTTTTATCAATAGAACCTTCTTTCTTTTCATCCCCATTAAGCTCATTCCACTTCTGGAATCTCTCATTTGTTATCCTTGACAGTTTTAATTTAAATAAAGCGATTTTATTTTTTTCAGATCTATTTGATATTATTTCGATAATTCACATTGAATAATACTTTGTTCATTAAAGAAATGTGGATTATGAATGTATTTTTGTTTTGCTAGCTATTAATCTATTACGATTATGCATTGTCTTTAATGATATATTGTTTATAAAAGTATAAGTTGTCATTGTATTATAATTTCTAAAACATATTCAAATCAGTGCTTTATAAAATATCCTTTGTTCTACAGCTTTTGAAAGTTTTTCTTTAAGAATTTGGTACAGTTGAAATTACAATATAACAGATTTTAATAGTTCCTTGAACAGAGCCAACTGTTGTTGACTGAATTTTGAGCTAGCACACTCATGTTTTTTGCCCAACACATGTTTTGCATATTAACACTTTGGTGCTTCCCTTCGCCCAGAGGGAGGCCGCTATCTGCCTTCAGAAGTACCCTTTTGTATAGACTGTCAGAGAGAATTCTTATCTGATACTTATATAGTTTCCATTTTTTGAGAATATACCTGTAAAAACATAAAAGAAACATACCAATCTGATGATTACATTACAATAATTTGCTCTTATTCTCTTTCCTATTTCAACAAAACCTTGGATCAATACACAATCCTTTTTTCAAGCAGGCTTTTCTGCATCGGATATCTTATCACTATGTATGCTGAGATAACTCACCTTGATATATCAGGTAATCTGTGGTTAAGTCCCTTAAGCTGAAACCTTGCCACTACAGCAGCTCCAACAAATACTAAAAACTGATAATTTGGCAAATACTGAGCAATGGCGACTAGAATGCCATACATTATCATGGGATACATCAACAGGCAGTACCATAACGCTAAAGGCCCACCCACCCTGGTGTGCTCAGGAGTATTGGCATAGCTTGAGCATAGTTTTACTATTTCTTTACTCCTGTGGAGAGAAGAAAAAAAGGAATGATAGGAGGCGAGTTTTGTCTGTCTTCACATACAAATTGAAGCAATAATGAAAGAATTAATGAATTAGTGTTAATTTAGCTATTAGCAATCAGTTACAGACATTAAAAGACATTTAGCTATACATTTTTGAAGAAAATGCAATAATGACTATGTTTTATGTACACATGGTTTAGAATAAAAGGGATTAGAGAAGAAAGGTCATTTTTCCTTTACCCAAATTTGTCATTTTGCAAAGCCAGATCAAGCAGTGTATATCCCTCTTTATTTCTTTTTTTGAGAACAGGTACTCCTAATATTGCCAGCATTCGCCATGTCATGTGTGCAAATCCATGTTTTGTTGCTATGTGAATTGCCATGTTGCCTTCTGAGTCTTCCTGGCGTAGGTCACTTCTCTAAAGATTATAAATTAATACTTTGGTCAAAAAGATGCAATCAATTTGTTCAGATTCATTTCTAAACAGAAATTATCATTCATATATCAGCAATTAATGAAACCCTGTATTCATTAATTATCCCATATCCTCTCATATTTATGCAGACTTGTCTAGGACCTAGGGCTGTTTTCATTGTTGTTTTAAACAATACATTTTCTTATAAGCAAATCATAATTCATCAAACAGACATTGTAAAAACAATGCAATATACCATGACTTAGTTGATAAATACTTGTTAAGATTGAAAATTCATCAAAATACATTTTATAAAAGGCAAGGGAATTTCTCTGTAATTTCCTCTGCCAGAATCTTTTGTTGTCTGAATTGGTAAAATTCATCTCCCATGTAGTACTAATTTCATCATAATTTAAATCGAAATGGCAAGAGCCATAGTAGTGAATTTATTTAAATACTATATATTAGGTGACAGGTGAGGTGACTATACAATACCAAAGTATATAATTTTGAGACATGTAACAGATGCTGGAGAGCCAGATAAAACATGTTAACAGAATGTTATCTTCCACAAGAGTTTGATAAAGCTTAAACCGATATTGTTTCTAAAATTGGTATGTAGATGGCGAGGCATAGCCAAAACATAAACCATTGTATAATTAGTATTTTTTTCTTAAAAATGGGAGAAAGAAAAAAAGGTAAATAAAAATAGAGCAATATTAATCAATAACTAAAAGGTCCACCTAAAAATTATACTAATACAGTATATCAAATATAGAAAGTCTATGGGTAATTATGTGATAACCTTCAATCCCCTTCATAACCTTAAATAAGTACCAACTCACCCCTTTCAGCAACAGATAATGAACTAGGTCAGCATGACCATGTTCACAGGCAATGTGTAAGGAACTCATTGAGTTCATATCAACTGCTTTGGTATCTGGCTGAAAGGCATCCTCAAAGTAACGAAAGACTGTTCTGGAAGTGAATACAGGATATGTTGAAAAACCATGGCATTTAAAAAAAAATAAAATACAGTGAAATCTCATTAAACTGGCAATCCAACTTATAGCCTGAGTGTGTTTTTAATGTACAAGCTGTCTTTTACTCTAAAAAAGTACATTTAAATTTAAAACCCAAGCCATGCTACAACTACAACTTTCATTTGTCCCAAAGGTGGCGGTTTAACAAGGTTTAGTAGGTGTTGATGGAGGAAAGCATTTGCAAAGTAAAATCTATTTTTCTTAAACAAATACAGTAAAACTCATTTAAACTGCACATGCTTAAAAGCCAAATTTTTGCGGGGAAAAAACTGGACTCCCATCTTTTCTCTCTCTTTATCTTTGTTAAAGAAAACATGCTTAAACCAATAGAAAAACATCTGTTTATGTTTAAACGGAATGAATTGTGACCAAATTATCAATTTAATTTGAAAATTTGGGGCAAAAAAGCACTTAGATACTGGCCTGATGTGATCCACTTTATTTTGAGGCAGACAAAAATAAGAAAGAAAGAAGGAAAAACATATAAATGAGGACAAGGAAATTATGGCCATCCCTTGTTACCCCTCAAAGTGACTGAGAAATTGTATAATATAGGCCTCCCCCTGTACACTTAAAATAATAGTAAAGCCATTGTGGAACTTTATATCACATCATCTTTTATGTTTATTTTGACACATCTTTAAAACACCAACCTTGCTAAACCACCATTTTTGACTTTGTACCACAGTTGGCAGTTTAAAGAGGGAATACTGCACTCAATATTTTTCAAGCTGTTAAAACATAAATAATAGTGTATCAAAACAAAAAAGTTAAAATTCTGCTTCATTGCAACAGATCGAAAAAATTGCACCCCAATGAATAAAATAACTACCTTAAACTCAGTGTGATTATCCTTAAACTAAATCTAATTGGGATTTCATGCAAATATACATCATCTTTATTAAAACCTGTGGTACTTGCACTGTTAATATTGTTGTCAGGGCACACACACACTCAATTTTTACTTTTATTAACTGATGAAATTGGTCTGTAGTCTACAGTGTGGTTTTTTACTACTGAAACCCAAATTCTAGCATGTTTCCAATATCTAACACTTATGCCCTATAGGTAAGAAAGAAAATACTATTTCATTTTTTTTTAAACAACAAGGTTACATACATAGCCCCACTCTCTGCTGCATGGTGCATAGGATTTCTCCCTCTTGAGTCTGTAAGTTCAAACCTGGCACCGCATTGGAGAAGTAAATGGACAACATCTGCAATACCACGCTTACTAGCATAGTGAAGAGGCGTTTCATTAAAATCAGTAACAGCATTTACATCAGAGCTGGCTTGGATCAGAATCAGGATCATGTTGTAGTCCCCTATCAAACATGCTCTATGCAGCGCTGTCATTCCATGCCAGCCTAGGTGAAAAAATGAGTATGTATTATATTCAGTGGAATAGAAAGTGTTTTATGTCAAAGAGCTCATAAACTTTGGTTTCATTGATGTTTCTAAACTATTTTTTTTTATGTAAGTCACCTCATGCAGATTATGGTCAGTGCAGTGCGCAGGGCAGATGATATTATTTATAATAAGGCAGGAACACATGTCCTAATTTTTTTGATCTTTAAATGCTCATCATAGCGCCTGTTCATTATCACTATCACCTTTTCAATCAAGCATTTCATCAGATCATGCGTTGTTATCTTTAAAGTTTACGGATAAAAAGAAACCCTTTTTTATCCTGAAAACTACTAGAGTATGTGGACTTGCGCTTGACCGAAAGCAACTGATGAACCCACACAACTGACTTAAAAATAAACAACAAAATAATACTATACTGCCATAAACAGCAGGTTTTGTTTATATTGGTCTGAAATGTCAAATGTGTCCCGTGTTTTATCAGCCAGCGCCAGCCGTACTGCTTCACAGTATTGTGTATTGATTTTTCACTATTAATAGACATGACTTCAATGGCTATTAAAGCTACCAATTTTTGTAAAAAAAAAAAGAAGTATACAGTTAAAACGATTTTTGTGCTTTAAAAGTTGATATTTAAAAATGATGGTAATTTGTTTTGATTATTCAATACTTCACCAATTGTTAAAGTATCTTCATGGGATGTTTACACAACACTTTTAGAACAGAGATAAATTTTCAAGTAGCTAATCGAGGATTGTACATGATAAAGCACAGGTCAGCTCACTCTTTAGTGACAGCAGTGACACAAAGTGAAACTGCTGTTTGATCATACCTTAATGTAATATGACCATGTATTTGTAATGTGTGTAAAGGGAAGAGATATCAGGATAAGTCCAATGTATAAATGGACAATCTAATCATTGATCTTGTTGGTCACACCAGAGAGCGATATACGAGAGCAGAATTGGGACTGTGTTTCGTGTAATCAGGTAAAGCCACCTGGGTTCTCTGTGGCGCTGTGAATTATGTTTATCCATGCTCTGGTGGTAAGGAATATCTGTGGGGTTAGATTAATCTTTTCAAACAGACTCTCAATGGTAAAATCTATTAGCACAACGTGAATCTTGGGGTAATAACATTTTATGACCCCTAATCAAAGAGACATCTTTTGTTTCGCGGGGGTTGGAATATAAGTCCTGCTGCTGTTTTTCGGGAACATCAAAGGGCTTATAAATTTCAACCTACTTTTAAACAAAGACATACACATCTGTGCATAGTTTGACACATATGTGAGATAGTTTGGGTCCAAGTGTGAATATTTGAATGATGAGGTTTCAGCAAAAGACACTCGCCTATGTGCTCACTGTCAATATCAGCGACTTAATTTAATTTCATTCTCAAGGTTAGATATGAGAATTATAATTAAAAAAATAACATGAATAAAATGGCAACATTGCCATTTGCAAAAATAAACAAATTTAGTAACAAAAAATCCAAAAATACGCAGAGAAATGGGCGTACAATTGCAACAACAAAACTTGTCTTTTACTAAAATAGAGTATATTGGGCAACGCCCACTTCACTAAATAAGACTGCACCACTCGATTCTTCCCCGGGCTGATGGTTATTACAGGTAGCCAGAATTAATTAGCATAGTTACATAGAGCATATATCGGTAGTTTCTTATATGTACGGTATTTGGTACTATTTAATACTAGCAGTTTTCCCTCCAACGGACGCGGGCCGGGAGGGGTTTGAGCGAGAGATATAGAGAGAAAGAAGAGAGGAAGATGGGGAAAAAGAGAGGATGAAAGGTGATAATTTTATTTCAGAAACATCAAATAATTAATTTACTCTAAGAACTAAAGTACTTGACCGAATATAGCCGAGTTTGGTATGCCCAAGTTGAAGTTCTGAAGTAGATTATTAATCTGTTATTATAATTAAGAAATATGCATTTTGATTGCCGAAATAATTTGATCTATCAAACGTTACATATGTACCTTAAAAAAGGTGATTAGAGCTCCCTGATTTTTTGCCCCAGGCGTATAGAGAAGACATCTTTCTATCCACTATGCGCAAATGTGCCACCACCTCATTTTAGAAATCATAATTTTGAAACACGCCGTATTAGAATTCACTTTTTGTTTGAGTTTTTATTTACATATCTCTTAATATGGAAATACAAATGTGTGTTCATTAGGCTGGGGTGCGTATATTATGTGCGACAGGAAGAAGGTGTAAGTGTTTCCATATTAAGTTTCATGGCATCTTCGTTCTATATTTTCCCTGTAAAATAAGCACTAAAAATTAAAAAAGCTAGTAACTTTTATTACAGTAGATTTTCACCAATAGCTTAACAACACATCTGGTAATATCTACTAAAATGTTGCTAATGTTTCATGTCGATTGAGTTAAAACTCTGGTTGTTATCCCATTGCATAGAAACACACAAATAAAAAAATAAATAAAACACAGATTTGTATATAGATTTGTAGACGGGGTCAAAAACTATAGAAAAGAACCGGGAACAAAAAAAACTAAGGGAAGTTTAAGTACCATGGCTTGATTAATTCAACGGAGGACAAAATTAAGACAATTGCTTGGAGAGCACAGAATGAAATGGACTGCATCTGGAAATCGACTATGTCAAATGAGGTAAAAATTAGCTTCTTCCAATCAACAGTCTAGTCGTTACTTCTGTGGCTGCGAAGCGTGGACATTGGCACCTTGTCTAGAGAAATCCTTGGACGGCTGCTACAACAGAGCTACATTGAACATGAAATGGTCGGCGATGAAATCAACTGAAGCATATTCTTCTTCTTTCGTTAAGTCACAACATGGGTCTTGATGATATGCGTGACATCAAAACCTTTGCATGTATGGAGCAATGTCAACTGTTTGAATCAAATTAATTCTTGCGTGCCTTTCAACGCACGGCTTCTCGAAATAAAGAAAATTTAAAAAAAATAATTATATGATTGTTTAGATTTAACTGATTGTAATGAAGATGTATGCTAAAGAATCGAGTTTTGTCAACTTGATTTATTTTAGAAATGATTACTTCGGTGTGTTTATATGACATGTCTCAATTTTGATAACACATCAACAAAGATTTTGTGTTTAAATCTCAGAACTAAGTTTATGAGCTAATTATAGTAAAACCCCTTGTTTTGGATATAGAAGAAATATATTCTTCGTGTAAAGATATCGCGGTCAAACAGCTCTTATCTTTTCCCACTAGTTCAGTCTAGTTTTATTCCTGTCCCTTTAAACCAGGCGATTATGAAGGTAATAAACATACATATTTGAAAGTTGTGTTTCAGTTTTATCAGATTCAATGTACACCAAGGGACGTTAATTTTATCCGACACCCAGAGGATAATGTGATGCTCGTGTTTGTCTGTTTGTCTGTTTGTCTGCCTGTGAACACCATAACTAAAAAAACATAAAACTCATAGACGATAAATGTGGCACAATGTTCTAAAATGATACGAAGCAGACATTTGGGAAAATATTAAAATAAAACCAAGTTGTTATCTCTTTCGACTCTTGTTTAAATACTTAGATGAAATAGAACCCTGTGTCGGGCTTGTGCCCCACGTTATATTGGTGAATTATCCTTTGATGAATTCGTCGTCATATTAAGTGTATTTCGCTTCTAGTTTTTACGTATCTTTAGTTCAGAGTCCAAGATCCGATCATTCTGTACACAATCTCAGTTTTCATGATGTTTTAATGTACAGTATGATGTCAGTTTTATATTAATGGTAGTTTCCATTTCCCTTTATTAACTTTAGTCTAGTTATTACACCACTGTTCACTGAATTAATTCCTCTTCCATACAGCCTAGGAAAACAGCATATTAGTTGCTAGGCTCGCCCATGTTTGTTTTGGGTCCATTTTACATGTGCTGTGTGTTTGAGAGTTTATGTCCTACTCATTGAAATATTATTTAGTGCTTATCATTCATATAGACGATCTTTCTTGAATATTGAATTACCTGTGTTGAGTATTGTATTTAGACCTTTTGGTTCACGTAAACGATTATTTCTCAATCAATATCTTAGTATTTAATAATCTGAATCTATCTATAACAATATATACTGAATTGTATGCTTGCTTGGTTACTTTCTTGGACTACGATAAGCTCCAAAGTTTCTGGGTTGATTTTGCTGTAATTTAAACGTAAGATAAAAAACATACCATAGATTGTAATGGGCTAAAAAAAATATAAAAATGCAAATAGTTTGGATTTAATGAAGCAATTACGATTGTTTCCTATATATTACTATTTATCTCTTAATAAATCCAGATAGTTATTGCCGTAACAATAGCTCACTCGACTAGACGGGCGTCCCACTGTCTCGTCAAAGATCATTGTTATTGTCACTGAACAATAGGCTTGGTCGCGGCAGACTGTTAAACCTCTATAAGCCTGGGGCAAACACAGGGAGCTCTACTCACCTTTTTAAAGGTACATATGTAACGTTTGATAGATCAAATTATATCGGCAATCAAAATGC
>JAUUEB010130025.1:0-14708 GCA_032362205.1 Clione limacina
TATCCAACAGTTTACTTTTGCCTATGGAGAGGACTTCAGTTCTATTCTATCAGAAAAGAAGCCATGCCCTCAGGCCATAAATGTCTTCAATTAGATAAGAATATATAGGAAACAATCTTAATTGCTTCATAAAATCCATAATATTTGCAAGTGTCATTAATCTATGGAAAATGGAAGATTGAAAACTTCAAAACTCATGAAAACTAATTCCCGAGTGATTTCTAAAAATTTGGTGATTTCTGAAATTTGGTGATTTCTGAAATCTGCACTTTCCCAGGGATTTCTGAAAATCGGCAATTTCCTGGGGGATTTCTGAAAATCTGCATTTCCTGGGGGGGGGGGATGAATCAGTGGCAGTCACCCTGTTAATAGTCCAAAGACTGAGGTAAAAGTGAAAGTTAGTTTTTTTAGCTTTTAAAATGATAACAGCAACAATTGATTTGCATTTACCTGACAATGATGATGTCACCGACTTCGTTAAACTTTTCTACAACATCATTGACGGCTTCATCAGACAGATCCCCGCCCTGGGCAAGGGAGACAATCACAGTGCCATCTGGTGGACCCTGGTCATCAATCACTTGGTTAAGAACATAGTTCTTCTTGTCTTCCTTGACCACTGGGGTCTCAACATCAAACAAGGCCACCACAGGTCTGAGGGAGAGAATACAAAGGACATACAAACACAAACACTTTGGGGATGTAAGAGGAGAAGGTATGGATATGTTCTTCCCATACTGATGTAGGCTCCACAAACATGCAGGTCTGTAGTGAGATTTTTAAGACTCAGTCTGCAGCTTCAGATTATGACATTTGCAAAGTGGCACAATGAGTTTGACTCAAGCTATGATTACCTGGTACCATTACTTAGTTACAGTACACAACATCAATGAAGTCGGAAGCAAACCCATCAGACTGATCAGGACATCCAGTCTCCTTTTGGATTTACTCTCAAGTCAATGTATATTGTCAGCCATTAAAAAGTTCTTATCCATTTAAATCAAACATAACTATAGATTCTAACCTGTGGTCTGAAGTTCTGAGTTCTGCTCTTGTGTATAGAATTAACTTGACCCTCTCTGTAGTCTCAGGCTCATCATCTAGAACAGACAAACAACATTACACATGAATCATTCAGGTAATCCTAGATGGAAATCCTTAAACTCATCTCTTTCAGGCTAACGTAAGAATCAAATAACAAAATCATTATCAGTTTATATTCTTTTCATAATGGTAGACATGATTTAACTATGTAATTGTAATTCTACAAAATCCGAAATTTCAATGCCCTCAGTCATCTTAGTAACCCTTCCTTTAACATTCACCTGATTTCAAAAATACCTTGCTTTCAGACAAACCACAGCTTCTACAAACCTGTTAACTTTTTTCCTCATGCTGTTTGATTTTAAAAAAAAAACGCAAGTCTGTATAGCAGTCCGCTAACACAAAAACAACTAGAAAACTGAGTACTCGTAGAGAGTTCAACCACGCACATCAGACACAAGATACATGAAAATCATAAATGGGACATAACTCTGTCAAAACTGTTTTGTTTTCAAAACATTAGCTCCAGCTTTTAGGGACCCGTGAATTAAGCCTCTTTGCAAAATTTCTGATTTCTGTCTTTGATGATGGGCCAACAGCGTGTTCGCAAAAAAATAACAAAGATATATAGAAAAATACAAAGGGCCATAACTCTGATTTTAAATTGATTATTCAAATAATTTTAAAATAGATAGTCACTAGAAAAGCCTCTTAGCAAGATTTCAGATTCTTAACACTTAAGATGTGACCACAGCATGTTTTTGCCAAATTAACAAAGAACATATAGCAAAAATACTCAATAAGGGCCATATATACAATTTTTCACAAATATTTCTGGATTTAAATAGCAGAAATTATATTTCTGGTCTACACCATCTTTCCAAAAATCAAAGAGAGCCGAACAAAATTACTCAAGTTATCGCGTTAACAGACACAGTCACACACACACACAAGAAGAAAATATACCACCACACAATATAATTGTGTGCGTGGAACAATATTGTCTTTCAATTCAATCATTCTATCTACACAGTTGTTTGGGTACTCTTGGCAGTTTCTATCACTTTATATTTCTCGACCTTTACTGTGTTTTTTTTTAATTTTTGAAGTCCCAGAATCATTCTATCAGTCTCACCATTTTCAATTATTTTCTTTATATCTGACTTCCCTGACAGTTTCCCTCTCTTTCTGGTTGTAATCTGGATTGATATAGATACTGTTCTATTGGTCTCTGATATTTTTGTTCCTATTGATTTTCTCAGCACTTTTAAAGAGCTTATCTTTGGTTCCCACTGTGTTGATAGTCATCTTCAACATTCTTGGCATAGTACCTAAGTTTTCCTTTCCAAGTATAATAGGATTACTGATTTATATTTCCTCATAAACTGATGTGATTTGATTGATGATGTTTTTTACTGCTGAAAGTCCTGTGATCTTATGTCCTCTTTTGTTTCTACATTTTCTTTTAAGTTGACAAAGACTATGTTGACCTTCTTTCAGCTAGAGCTTTTTCTTTTTTAGAATCTACCATGTCTTCAATTTTTTCATCTTTGTTTTGAGTGCCATAAATTTTTGTCAGTCTTTCTAGAATACTAGTCATCGTACTCAGGTGCGCATTCGGTATGTTCAAAGAGGGGGTGCAACTTATGAAGCGATCAAATTTTTAACATAAGTAATTGATGGTGCAAATGTATAGCATTTTGGATCTGTAAGCCTGATTTTGCTAATGAGCTGTGCCATTTCAGCCATTGGTCCTTTAACTTCACTTCAAAGGTGTTTCAGTTCCACCTGAAATTTGTATTTTTAAGGGCTTTTTTGCTGTAATTCTAAGACATTTTCTAAGCCACCATTGTCAACAGGAGTCGCATGCTACCCCCTCCCCTCCTCATGGCCCTTAACAGAGTTCTCACACTATGGACCAAAGTCCTTTGTGTCCGTCCTAATGTCTTCAAATATCACACCAAGGTCCTTTCATCTGTGCCTAAACCTATGGTGACAGGTCCATCACTTGTGTTAAAATAGTTTACCCTGGAAGTTGAAATATATATTTTCGTCCTTAAAGCAAAGTCTAACCCTTTTTATTGTCACCAGCATACACAATTTTAGTGTCAAATAATCAGTCCCCTTCTGTGCTGTTCTCAAGGGGGATGAAAGTAAAAATAAATATTTTTATTACATTCCCAATCAATGTTCAAATTGCCATTGTTTTAGATAGATAAGGATGTGGTGAGCTGGGACAGTTTACCAAACCACTGCTCTTGCATACAAATGTGCCTGAAAAATGCATCCTCAATGGGAAGCAAGCACACTTAAAACTCCAACTATAATCAAATTGTGCCTGCAAATCTAGACTTCAGCAGAACAGATTCCGTTTAGCCATCAGCAGAAGGGATTCCTCTTTTTGCCACCCAGGGGACAGCCTAGAGAGGAAGTAAATACCTCAAGATCCTGAAGACAGAAAAGAATGTCTCAAAAAAAGTTAGCTTTTAGACCTCAGGCTGGATTCAGGCCAGATGCGTAACTTATAAAGAATTCCTTCTTCTTGAATGTAAAGAATGATAAAGATCTTTCACAGTGGTCAAAATAACTTGTGAAGATTACTATAATGATCACAATACAGAAAATTGCCTCACTAAATGAAAAGATCTCTAGATCACTCGATGAAAGAGAGGAAGGGATAATAAAGTTGTGTTTTAAAAATGTCTCAAGATAAAATTAATGAGGATACACCCGACAAGGAAACAAATTAATATGTTTTTTCCTAACTGACTTTGCAATTAAAGATCCAGTTGCATGGGAGTAAAGTTTATACCTCAACAACAAAACACGGCCTGTTATTTAGTCACGGTTGAAGGTTTTCATCAATCGATCTAATCCTCTTGAATAAAGTAAAAAATCAACATGAACTTAAACTTTCATCTATTGTTTGACTTTATGATTTTTGCTATTTGTTTTCTTAACCTATTTATTCTGATTTTTCTTGCAGAAATCACAATGCCTAGTGCTGGGGCTCTTGCTGCACCTTTTATAACTCCAATCCATAGAGAGTGCCGTGGCCTAAATTTGCCAGTGAACAAGATTGATTCAACAACTCTAATTGAGCTAAGCACAGGTAATATCTTGTCAGTAACACTTCATTCAGGTTATGAGAACAAATACAGCAGAATTAGCTTATGGCTGCATCACTTTGAATCACTACCTTTTCTCTTATTATCAAAGTGCCTAACGAACACGTAACACTTCATCCAGGTTATGAGAACAAATACAGCACAATGGGCTTATTGCTACATCGCTTTGAATCAATACCTTTTCTCTTATTACCAAAATGCCTAAGGAACACTGAACAGATCTTTTGTTATTGTTGCAAGATCGTTGGCAATAATAAACTTCATGTTTCTCTAAATAACATTAATATAACAAAATTTTGCCACAATATGTAATTGTAGAAAATAGTAAACTTTTACGTCCTATACTATATAATAGACTGGTAAATATTACAATTGTTCACTTTAGGTAGATGAGCGATCAGAACGCCTTGTGCTATTACATGAGCAATCTAAGTTCAATTTCCAGACTTACTATACTGAAGTGTTATTGGGTACCAGCATTTTATCACATTTCTGCCACTTATTGGTTCTGTCTGTATCCCATTTTTTCTGGGGTCTGTATACTTTAAAATATCTTGTACCTTCAATGTTAAATCCTCCCTGATCGTGACATATTTAAAAAAAATGAAATTGCTACAACACTGTCATAATGAAAACATTAGTATGATGAATTACTTTTACGAAATAAAGATTTTATGATATCAATATGTATGCTTTATGAAAGCGTTGATGTTAAATATTGAGCTTTTTTGCTTTTCTTATAACAGACTTTTTATTTTGGGTACATTGCTCAGAGCAAGGACGAAAGGAGTTATATTTTGAAACCCTGTGACATTATTTTTAATGTTAGAAATTGTAACATCACAATGTAAACAGGGGCAGATAATATAATGGAAATCTTACCCATTGTATCACTCATTTTGCAACATGTGGTAAACAAGATTAGAGAAGTCAGAAAAAATACAGAAAACTTCTAACATTGGTCTTATACGACCTTATTCATTTTACTTTATCCTGCACCGCTGCTTAGAACTCATTTAACTGTTTTTGTTCTCTATCTTTTTCAGATGTACCAAATTGTAAGCTTTATTTCACTACTGATGGAAGCAAGCCGCTTCCATTTCAAAGAAAAATTGGTGGCAAAGAAAGAACATTCAAATATTTTGCTCCATTCACTCTGAAATATGGAAAGAGAACCCTTAAAGCTGTGGCTGTGTCCAGGTTTGTATTTCAATCCCTCATGTAATTCTTGTCCGTATTTGTTAAACTGAATTAAAGTAAGTGGAATCTGGGTCACAGTTTTGTCCTTTATTATTCATGTCAAGTGTTATATAGTGCAGACCAGTCAACATTGTTCAAATGCAGATTCATGGTATAAAATATTTCATTTGTCGTTTAGAACTCACTAACCAATAAAAGAACAATTATTTTGCCTTACTGGTCTGCAAGAGGTGGCAAGTTACTTTTTGCGGATATTTCAAATTTAAAACAATAACTTATTATAAAGTCAAATGAGACAACAACAACATAGTTCAATTTCTTTTCTTGAAACTTTGATTTTTTTAGTTTTCTGACAGTCTCAGTTATCTTCAGAAATCTATAAATGTACTCAAAATATAGACTATTAGGTTATACATAAGGACATTAATTAATTTATACAAATTCTGGTCCAATAACAAGTTTATTATTGATTGTTTTTTAAAAATCAAGTAAATTTAAACATTTACCATCAAATTGAATTTGGAGCTGGTCAGAAGCTTTAGACAGCCATCTGACCGCCTTGAACCAACCAGCTTGACTGTTTGTCATGTGACCGGAAGATGACAATTGGCAAGTAGACTAGGAATTAGAATGTTTTAAAATATTGGTATTATATTAAACTCTTATGTAACACATTTTGATATATTTAAAGATATTGGTCTTTGTTTAATCAAATGACCTATTTTAAATTTAAATTTATAAACTTGCATATTGTCTGACAGAGATGGTTTGTTGGAGAGTGCCGTTGTTTCCAAAGACTTCAATGTTGTGGATGTGAATAAACTAGGAACACCCGATGGCTATGAGAGCAGCACTAGCTCCGCGACACTTCAGTCATTTCTGGACGAGTCATCAGATGGAGAGTTTAACTTGAAGCCTGGCAAAGTCAATGGACTTAAACCAGTAAGTGGGATTGTTTGTTTCTTTCTTTTGTGGTTTTGCAATTATTTCACCTAAACATCACTAAGAAAGATGTTTCCATTAAATTTGCATTAGTTCATGGTTTCATAGAAAACAAAAACATCCGCTCAGAAGGTTATGACGTTAAGGCATCTGCCTCTGGAGCGGAACGTTGTTCGTGGAATCCCGACTGGGTCATACCTAACTCTTGAAAAATGGAAGTTTAGCAGTGGTTTTGCTTATCATTCAGAGATTTGTGCTAAGACTAGTCTGCCCTGTACTGTTAGTGCTATACCTAATATCATCTATGTGGCAGCACATAAAATTGCCTAGTTGTACTGCTGTTGAATTAATCTTCCATGTGTTGATGGTAACATTTAAAACCTTACAATTAGAAAAAAGTAAAATTAGAACCAACTTCAAGAGCCTCTCTTGTCACTTTGATTGGACTTATTCTACACAGAAGTTTTCAACTCATGAAAATGTGTTTTTGTTTAATAATAAAGGTTCTGTTTGATGCAAGTATATACTATTATATGCAAATGACCTTCTAACCTCAATCATTTGTTGTTTCCTTATATGAAAAACAGTGTCAACAAATTTTTACGAGGAGGGTTCGTTTTAACTTGCAAATTCCTCAGAGAAATATGCATGTATTAAAGGTGACTCAATGTTGTAGAGAGAAGCAAGAGAGTAACACAGAAATAATCAGACCCTGATTGAGTGCAAGACAAAACATATCACTTGACAGTTTTGCATGATAATGAGATGTTGTTTACAAAACAAACCAATTCTAAATATACAAATTATTCACATCACAGATTGGGAATGAAAAAGTTGATGACTTGAAATAGTGGAAACTGTAGATGTCTTACATCATAAGTGTTAGAAGATGAAAATCTTAACGAGACTAGTTCTTATTTTTGGTTGTCAAATCTTCACATAGTTGATGGTAAGATTGGCTGTGAAGAAAATTAACAGTAATATTTTAAAATGTGTCACATTTGAAGTAAGTATGAGTGGATAAAAAAATAGTGAATAAAAATTACTATTTCATAACAAATGTAAAAATATGGCTTGTTTTGTCTTGTGATAATTGAGGAGGTTGATATTTCTATTTTACTTTCACCAAAGAAAGTGTGTAATTATAAGCTTGCACCAATAGCCACAAGAATGTTCTAATCAGCCCAGCACATCAACTAGATGTACTGTTAACAGCTGAGTGGACACACAGTAGATGAAGCCACAATGAGCAGCCAAGCATAACACAAAGGAAATATAGTGACCTGTCTTACTTATGTCAGTTTGACATTCAGGGTCACAGAGTTTAATAGTCTGTTTTGTAGATAGAAAGAGTTAGTGTTGGTTCATTATCACTTTTTTGGGGTAATGCTACTTAAACTTTAGATAAATTAATCCATAGGGACGGGTTCAAAACGTCATGTTAAATGTTCAAGATTTCTGTTATGTTGTTAGTGGGTTGGGAAGTTAATTTATCAAATTTTTTTTTGTTTTCTAGATAATTTATCCATTTCAGTCACAGACTTTACCAATCATTTTTATATTTTGTTTACCAAGTAATAAAGCAAAATATAAATATCTACTTTAGTTTGGAAAGTGGTAAATTATGATAAAAACTTGATTTTGATAGTTGGGGCAGAGTTAGTGGTTTACTACTTAAAAGTATTATAATTTAGGTTTTTATAATTTGCAGCGCTTTTGAAAAAATATGATAAAAAAATGTGCGTCAAAAAACATAATAAAAACTACTTCTACTTTGTAAATGGTACCTATATATTGGTTTATTTATAAGACATGTACTTATATTGTACCAATAGCTACAAGAATGTGCTATTTAGCCAAACACATCAACTAAGATATACTGTTAACAGTAGAGTGGATGCATAGTAGATGATGCAACAATGAGTACCCAAGCGTAACACAAAGGCAATGTAGTGACCTGGGCTACTTATGTCAGTTTGGTATACAGGGTCAGAGAGTTTAACAGTCAGTAGACAGTAGATAGAAGGAGTTAGCTTTGGTTCATTACATTTTTTAGACTTGGCAATTCTATTTAAACTTTAATTTATACAATCCACAAGGCCAGGTTGAAAAGTTTAAGTTTATGTTTAATGTTCAAGATATCTGTTCTTTTGTAAGTGCATTGGAAAGTTAATTTATCAAAAAAGTACTTTTATTTGAAAAGTGGTAAATTATGATTAGGAACTTGGTTTTGATTTTTGGGCAGAAGTACTGGTTTACTAATTATAAGTATTATAGTTTAAAGTCTTCATTAATGTGGATACTTCTACAATCTTATGATAAACAAGATGTGTGTCCGACAATAAGCTTTATACAAACGACTTTTACTTTGCCTTAAGATAATGTGTTACATGTAATAATGTTATGTCATATGGCTGATTTCAGCGAATTTTAGTATAGCTGTATAATAGTATGGGATAATACACAAATAATGATGTTATATATAAAAAAGTTTCTTGCTTGTATCTTTTTTATAATTTGTTAAGATGGCCTGGTAACTACACTATCTCTTATTATCCCAGTGCCGCAAGTAACTCTTGACATATTTTCCCCATTGAAATAGCAAAAATAGAAGGCTTTAAATAATGATAAATATAATAATAATTGCTTTTATATAGCGCATTTCCTTTAAAGAAAGCTCATAGCGCTTTACAATTATTACCCCAACAAGCAGAAAGGAGACACACATGTACATAAGTAAACCTACAAAGATATTTGCTACAACTGAGGTGCCTGTTATACAACCCAATAAGTCTTAAACTGCTGGGTGGGCAGTAGGAGCACGATAGCAAATTTCTCATCATGAACATTTTATCCCATCTAACCACTCCTCTCTCGCACCCACTTTTCACAACAAATAGTCGACTAATCCAGGGCTTTAGTTGATTAAAGTAAGTTGACTGCAGCATTTCTAATATTCTGTATAAAGATCCACTTCTGTCTCAATGTTTCAGAAAAGAACCAGAACACCTACCAGAAGTTTTAAGAAAACTGCAACAAAAGACACCTGGAGATCAGCCCCAAAAGAAGCCTGGGCCAGCACAATTTATCAAGACCCCTCCGCAACAGGTGCATCTACTGAAGGTAGGACATGACTACAATATATACATGGACTTAATTTACCTTAAAATAACATTTGGGGTTGTGAAATTGTATCTCTGCAGCTTTTAATCCTATTTCTTGGATTTTGTTAGGATTGAGGCCTCAAAGCAGGAAAAAATGTATCAAATAAAAATGTTCATGATATAATATTTCAAACTGAAAATGTTCTATTATCACTTGAGTGCAAAAATTACCTGTTACTTTCCTCCATTGTTACAAACAAGTGTAGGAGCTGCAATTGTCACAACAATGGCCCGCTATTTATCACTGTTGCTGCTCATCTGGGTTTGGTTATTGGTGCTATTTCGGAAGTCTTTCTTTTATCTTTTTTATCTTAATTCTGGGATTCCCCCATCTTTTTAAAAATTGATCTTTAAAGTTTGCACATTGAAGAAATCTGTCAATTTCAATCCTCATGGATACAAAAAACTTATTGAAAAGTTGAATACAAAATATTAAGTAATGCAGCAAAAGTAAGATGTCTGACCTAAATCTACAAAACACATTTACTCCATTAGTGTCATACTATAGACATAAGAACAAATCTAAATATTTTTTTTGAAAATTGACAAAGAAAGGGAATTTGAAAAACTCAAGTATTTTGTGTGTGTCTTTCAATGTGTTACAGGTGACTACCCCCCAGTCCCAGACGGTCCATTCAACCCAACCAACTATTCTGGCACACAGATCAACATCTGGGGCGGTGGGGGGCTCCCTGCAATGAATGCCACAGATGGTACAGTCACTTTTGGTAATGGCCCCCCTCAGCCCAAGTACCCTGTACAGTACGGCTTTCTTACTGAACAGATGATACAAGTAAGTCATGTGATATTTCTAATAAACAATATTGATGATCATTTGTTTGTTTTGTACGCCAGCTTCCAAGTCTGATGACGTAAACCTGGATAAGATTTCAACTTAATATTTATAATAATGATTTATTATGTGTGTTGCTCTTGTCCTCGTACAAGATAAGCTCTTAGTCTTTTCCCCAATATATCATCACCAGGCAGAGACCCAACCTGTACATTCTTAGATACCTTGGACGTTAACAAGTGAATAGAAAGTTAAGCGCTTCCCTGTAGAAAATTTACAGTATTTGATAATATTTGCCAGTTGACCAAGTTAACTCTGTGACTGTTTAGTAATCCCTTCATGAAAAAGAATTAATAAATTAATTCTACTCAATAATTAAAAGATTTGTAAGGTATTAGTATATCTCAAAACACAGAAAGATTGATAATCCTATCCCCTTGTCACCACCAGGGCTGTAAACAAAAAGAAGAACCCAAACCAGTGGAGACTCAGCAAAGTTTGACCTTGGGCGACATACGTAAACTGATGGAAGAGACAAAGCCTAAGACTCCACCACCAGCCATTGAGGCCAAACCAGTTTGGAAAGATCCGCCTTTGAATCCAATCAGTCCAGGAAATGGTGAGAACATTGTCCTGAAGAATGCTGACCGTCTTCTGACCTTAAATGACCTTGAGGTTTACTAGTGTTATATGAAAACAGCTATCTTCATAATCACCAATCAACCCCAAAAAGTAACGTACATGATTTCCCTACAAGTTGTTATACCTAATTATAGCGCAAATTTTAATATGATCCATTTTTCTCTTAAATTATATTATCAACTGAGTGAATTCGTTAAGTGTTATTAAGTAAGAATTCAGTGTAATTTCTCGAATGGTTATAGAAGTCATTATGTCAGACAAAAACTTTGCTTTTGACTTGTAAAGTGGAACAACAGAGAACAGAAGAAGCTATGTTTTATATACTTGTGACATCATATTTTGTCATTTGTTGTTTTGTGTCGGTTGGCAATGGAAATTATTCAATTGATTTTTATGAATCAAAACAATGAAAATTGCTTTTTTTCAAAATTGCCTCAAAACCTATTAATTATGTTTTCACTTGTTTTTTTATCAACATAAACAAACTTCCATTTTAAAAGAGTTTGCACACAATTTAAACCTGTTGTGCTATGATTTTCTGGGTTTGTTGCATGATCTTCCCATATATCATGTTTCACAGAGGACTACCAAGGAAACATTCTCCACATCTTTGCTCACATGCTGGATATGGCCAAAGGAAAAGCAAGTTTTAAAAAGAACATCGGGGAGCATAAAATGGGCAAGGTAAGAAACATAAGGAAACACCTGTTTTAAGAAAACATTGGTAGCACAAGAGAGGAAAGTATTAAAGATAAAGGGCAAACATTAGGTGTATAGAGTGGGTAAGGTAAAGGAAAAGAGGAAGACTTTATTCAAAATGTACTTTTAGAATTATTATGCTGCTTTAGTTTTGTAGATGCCACTGCCTTATTTGCATGTTGACACCTCAGTAATGTTTTATTCCTTTACCACTGATCCACCAAAGCAAATGTGTGACATCACTGCATCTTGTACATGAAATTCATGTCCTGATTTTACACACACAAAAACATGGATCTGAAATAAAGTAGTACTGGACATTGATGTGTAATTTATTATCATAATATTATCTTCATCTGGCTTAAACTTCTGTGATACAATCTGAGATCATATTTGTAGAAGACTAGCAATCAGCAAGATAAGAGAAAAATCAATGCTAAGGTCTGAGAGAAAGGCATCAGGTTAGAATTATTGTAAACACTAATCTTTTAAAATACATTTTGTTCTGCAATATATGAATATTTATACTTTGAAAAGCCTATGTTTGTGTTGTTTAGTGTTGTATGCAAGTCGCAATACCAAGACAATTTCCTAGTATAAAATGTTTGAGCGCCCCTAGATGGTGAGCCCCTAAGATGAATTCTTTTTTATATTTAAGTCAAAAAATTATTGAGGATCATATCATGCTCACAATCGAACATTAATGTCAATAGATTTGTGAGAATCACAATATTATCAATTTTGTGGTTGCTGAATCCAATTTCATATTGTGAAGATTTGAAGTTTTATTGAACTTTCATTGTTTTTAATTTTAACGTTTTTTCCTAAACTAAGGGGCCTTGTAGGGAATCTTTTGAGATTTTGCAACTCAGCTAATTTTTTTGACAGTTTTTTAAATCTTTATCCAATGATAACTTTTGAGGTGGTGATACTAAGCATTTTATAAAATAACATAACTCTCTAGAAAGCATAATCATCTAGGGGCGCACAAAATGGCAGCAACAAGGGGGATCTTGTTTGTGTTTGATTTATAGATAAAAAGCAAGTTCTGCTTTATTTACTTTGTATGAGTTTTTTTTTTAAATATTAGAGTTTCATTTTAAAGCTTCTTCTTACAATTTTAACAATTGCCGAAATTGACGACAGTTCCTTAAAAGGTTCATCTTAGGTCACACGCCAGTACATGTTCTGGATATTGATGTTTATTTTTTCACAGATTCTTGAAGCCAAACTTGAAGATGAAGGAGATAGTTACAGACTGAATATTGTCTTGGCCAAGCCAGGCACGCAGAGTAAGTCAATATTTGTTGTCTCTTTACATGTTAGCAGAGACTACTTGCTATCAATTTTGTCGGTAGATCCCAATTTTTAGCAAAAAAATTGTCCAATCTACCAATCTACAGATTTTTTCTACAAAACTACCAATCTTTCGCGATTTTTTTCTAGCATGTCGATCAGTGATGATTTTGTCTCATCAAAGGGAAATAACTATATAGAAGTGTATAGAAATACAAATAATTGGTTACATCCCTTTATTTAAAACATTCGATTTATTTGAGCTTGTCTAGAAGTTGATTTATATCAGTTTCAGGATAGATCTTCTAATCCCAACAAGCTTGCACCATTGCTTTGTTTGAATAGCCTTTGTGATTTGTGAGACATTTTTTGCATTACAATCTTTTATCAGCATTATGATCAGCATTAGCATACAGTCTGTCTAGGGGGCTGATCCTGACAACACCAGAACCAACATTATTCTATGTTTTACTGTTACATTTCATTACTAAAGCCAAAGTGGACAAAACAAAAAATATTGTTGAGAGAGCTATTAAGACTCAATATTATTGATGTTTTTCACCTATATTCACAACATTCATTCTGGAAGTATACCCTATGACCCGGGTCTCTTATGGAAAAAAAATTATGTTTGAAAATACACTTGATGCTGCATGTGCTACAAAGTATTGCATTTTGAATTTTAACTCATTTTTCCTGTTGTTATATGATTTTTTTACTTATTAAAATTCTGATGCTTTTTTTCATTCTACTGTTTTTTAGAAAATCTACTGTTTTTTCAAAATATAAGTGGGAGACTCTGCTGTCATTGAATTTGTGTGTAGGAGTTAATTATGGTTCTTCTTGCAACCTGTACCTAGTTTGTATGTCAGAGTTGTACTACACTTTTCAGTTTATGTGTAGCTATAAAATTGTATTTGATTAAGTAGCAAATTGGTCTTTTATAACCAAATTTGTGTTGGTAGAGACTTAAAACCCTCAAAACGGTGCTTATGAGAGTCATTATATGAAGAATGGAATTAAATATACACATAATTCACCTAAAATGTTTCATGACAATTTTTTTGACAATATTTGGGCAATGGCAAGGTCGGAGTGACTGGAGGAATCAGCAGAAGATAAAGCGTAAAAGATGCATATTTCAAAAAGTAGAAGCAACAATATTTTTGGTAAATCCCTTAATAATCATAATGATAAAGTTTTAAGAAAGCTCCAGGAAGTAAAATCGAAGTAAAATCATGGAATAGAAGGATTTAAAAGAAACTTAACTACAGTGATACAACTCGCCTCTCACACAAGGGAGGTAATATAATTACCCTTTGACATAATTATATTACCTCCCTTTTACAAGGGGGGTAAACACATTTCTTTTTAAAGGGATAATGATGAATTTTTTTTTTTGTTATAAACATAGAATAATCTCCAAAACTATATTAAATCCATATCCTCTTTCTTATTTGAGCTTGATATTCGGATTTTATTGACTAAAATGTGTGTCAACTTAGTTTATTAAAATGTATACAAAAACATTATGCAACTGAGGTAAACCATATTAAGATACAATAACTTTTTTTTATATTAATTAACCCTTATAAAATTAATATTGACTCTAAAGTCCGTAGCGAATATTATTATTTGAGCATGCATTAGCATAGCCATTTAATTTTAATGATTAATTTTCATTCCTTCAGTCCTTATAATCAGTCACCCTTGTCCCCATCAGTCACCCTTGTCCCCATCAGTCACCCTTGTCCCCATCAGTCACCCTTGTCCCCATCAGTCACTCTTGTCCCCATCAGT
>JAUUEB010130136.1:0-14708 GCA_032362205.1 Clione limacina
TATAAAGCAAAACACTAAATCGCAAATATCTCGAAACGGTGTTTTTTCAATTTATTGGTTTTGTCAGAGTACGGCAGTGGGCACATCCGCAAAAGACAATGAACATCGATGGCGCCCGTGAAGGTTGAAGGAGGTCAAGCAAATGGATACTGTTTTAGACAAAAGACTTTAAGATCAGATCAACGCCAGGTCACATGTTTTATGAGTTCGACAACCGTATGTCCTAACTAATAAGTTATCGTGATATAACTCGTATTTAAACATTACTTATATGATTTTGCTTCATGTTTGAAGAGTTATAAACCAAATGTGTTATAATGATAAAATGCAAGTCTTTAAAGTAGAATGTGGATAATTCTTTTTGAATCCACAATTCATTATTACTCATCAAAATTTCAAGTTTTACATCAAAACTTAATTAACTGGAATGATTGTATATACACTTGAGCATTTTACTAGTACAAACTTAACAAATCTTACACAAAGTCTGTAATATCAAGAGTGTTACGCAAAATAGCTGGATATCCTTACGTTAATTTGTTTCTTTCATTCTTTCAAAATTCCATGACCACAATTTTATCATGAGAGTGGTACATGTTCGTCTGATGTGTTTTTCCGTCTGTGTGTTTACACAATAACTTGGAACATATTGCTTTGGTGTCCTCATGTTTGGAAATATGACATAGAACGAGTATAATATCCTTGCTATTTAAATCCATGAATATTCGTGGAATCTGAATGAGTTAAAGCCCTAATTGACTTATATTTTTCGGCAAACACACATCTTCAAACGTAAGAATCTGAAGCCTTAACATAGGCTCTTCTAGTGAACACCTTTCACCAATTGTTGAACAATCTTTTTTGTCAGGATTATGGTCCTTGAGTGTGTTGCCTTATGTATTTGTCATTATTTGCAAACCCGCTGTGGTCACAAACTCGAAGGTAGGAAATTGAAATCTTGAACAGAGGCTCTTTTAGTGGTTCTCTGAAAACGGTTTCTAAGTTTTGATGTATTTAAGGATTTATGTATGACCTTCACGCTGTGGGCACATCGTTAAAAGTAGGACCCTCAAACCCCCAGGACATAGTTTTCGCCCTTATTGACGGCTTTGATGTATTGTCTAAATTGTCAATCATGCTGTGGTCAGAATTCCATCTGATGTTCCAAGTACACTTTAAATAAGTTCGTGTATCTATGTTTTGGTGCACAATGTTTGACGTCAGGCAGATGTTCTCAGAGGGATATATTTTGCACCCCAACAGATGAGCGACAGCGAGGCTTAAAAATAATGTGTCCACGCTATGTTATCATAGCACAAGGTTAGGGATTAGGAGAGAATATCTACAGGCACGCAGAAGTTCTCAGAGTGATACATTTTGCACCCAAATAGATTAGCGGCAGTGAGGCTTAAAAATATTGACAAGATATCGTATCTTCACATAAGATTAGGGATAGGAGTATAGTTACAACTCCCTCTTGGCCCGGTGTTGGTTAGTAAGATACCACTGACTGTTAACGTTTGTATTGTGTGCTGACCTTTTAACGCAACCATAATCCGACCTGTTTTGTCTAAAGGATTTCAATTTTTGAAGAAATGTATGAAAGGGTTTTGCTTAATAACTCTTTCAAGACTGGTTACGAAGTGTTATGAATTATCTTGTTTTAAATAACATTATTTCCAAAACGTATACTGAAGACAATATTCGTAACAGTTAACTTTTTTTTTTATTAAATTTGAAATATGACGAATCTTGTCATACGTGTTGTACATATAGTTGAAAATACTTGTCTCCGATGGTTATAGTTGTACTCTCTACGAGTACTCATTGTTTCTAGTTTATTTTATGTATGCCCGTTTCTATAGGTAATAGGCAATTTGATCATATTCTGAGAAAATTAGTTGACTTAGAGGAATGTGTCTGATTGAAATTACAAAGAGATAAAACTTATTTGATCATAATTAGAAAAAAAAACAGGAACACAAAAGAAATTGTTTCATTTTTCTGCTTGGTTAAGATACAGAGGTTGTTAATCAGCATGTGACCATTCACTGGAGGGAATATGCACATTTTGGAATATGTGATGCGATGATGATAATCTCCTCCTTTCTACTTAAGTGATTGCGCACATGGAAGATATATGCAAACTACTTGTTGTATCGTTTCTCGGTCATCTGCAATCGGTTAATTTGATTTTAAGCAACATACTTCCATATAATGAGTTTTCCAATATTTTTCTTGTACCAATGGTTCCGCTGTGTTTTATGTCTTCCTCTTTATAAACATACAGATACATCTGTGTGTAGCAAATGTGTCTGTGTCAATATAAACGGGAAGACATAAAACACAGGTGATCCATGGGTACAAAAAAGTATATTGGAAACTCATTTATGTGGAAGTATGTCGCTTAAAATCAAATAAACTGATTGTAGATGAACGGGAAACGATACAACAAGAAGTCTGCACATAACTTGCATGTGCGCAATCGCTTATGTAGAAACAAGATGAAGTTAATCACAACTGCAGCCGGATGTTAAAATACGAGAGAAGGATAGGGGGTTGCGGGTGTTTTCATATATCCGAAAAGGGTCGCGGCTTAGAATAGTTTAAGACTCACTGTTCTAGACGATCTGACAGAATAGTATGGTCGATCCTGTCAATGGCGGCTGCGAGGTCTCAGAGAGTCAGCAATGGCATATTGTCCTCGTCAATGTCAGAAATTATGTCGTTCACCACTCTCAACAATGCGGTTTTACTGTTGTGTCTTGCTATGTACGTAGACTGATTTTTGTTTCAGTTAGTTCATTGGTTCTTAAATAATCAATAATTTGATCATAGGCAATTACTTCTAATACCTTTGAAATGAATGACAGATTAGAGACAGGTCTATCATTTTTCAAAACAATACAGTCCAGAAATACTTTCTCGAGAAGGGGAATAACTACACACTCTTTAAAATCAGATGGACACATTTCACAAGCTAAGGAGTCGTTAAACCATTTGTGACATAAGGTAATAAAATATCAAGACTTTAATAGAACAGTTTTGCTGGCAGAGGATCAAGCTCAAAAAAACTGTTTTTACATTTTAAAATAGTAGTCTTAACAACTTCTTCAGTGACAGGAGTAAAAACGCTAAAAGCAGTACCATTGTATATCTTAAAAATTGATCTTTTCAATAAAAAATGTTTTAAAGTGTTGGGAAGTTCATTTAATTGAACATTGGTTGGTAGGCTTTTTTACTCCCCTTCATATCATTACAAACAAGGAAAAGCTTCTTTGATGAATTGCTTGATGACATTTTCACAGAAACTTTGATGGTTTTATTCTTCTGACACTTTAACATTTCTCTCTGTACAGTGAGATCCGTCTTTCTAAATTTCTTTTCGTCTCTTTCTGTGCTTTTCCAAAGATCATTAATCCAAGGAGCGAAGGTGCGACTAGAGATAACTCTATCCTTTAAAGGAGCAAATTTGTTTAGAACACTATATACACAATTTATAAACACTGATGACGACACTGTATCGCTATCAGAATGCGCTTGTGACAAATCAGATTTGAATGGAATCACATCAATGGATTTGATTTGATAAATTTTCTATTTGATTCAGGTTTGTGGTATAGAAGTGATAGTGGTGCAAAATAATGGCCAGAAATACATAATTCATGTACAATTGGAACGATAATATCAAATTGAGAATGTCTGATAAGAAGTAGATATAAAGTATGGCCTTTTTGTGGATATGAACAGTAATTGATTGTTTCAGAATTGTTTAAGACAATTCAGAAGATTTTTAAACTTTTGATTGTCATGTGTTTCATAGTGAATGTTAAAATCACCAAAGATGCAAATTATATCTTCTGCTATCACTGTATCCAAGAAGCTGTTGAATTATAATATAAAATTTAGTGAAGTTGGTGTTATTAACCAAACTTCTCTTTGACCCATCGAGGATGTTAATTGATGAAGGTATATTCAATATCTCAGGAGCATGACCGATTGGTAAAGTCGCATCTTTAATCTATGTCCCTATCAGTCGTGTCAGAAATTATCATTTTAGTGAATCATCTAAAGATAAGTTGTGTCAATATCTCGATTTTGATTACGAAGCACTATGTGGATTAGGCGCGTTGCCAGGGAGTCATTGAGGGATGCTTTCCCCATTTGAGTCTAAAATGCTCCAAATTTGCACAATGGTTAAATATTTTATGAGTTTGTCCGCATCCGTTTCAAAATCCCGGCTACGCGCCTGATGTGGACCGTTGTACTGTACTCTGTCAAACGAAATTCATTTGTCATGAAGCACTTAGGTGTGGTATTACCCTGTCCATCTTTGACAAAAACCAACCAAAGCTTTGAATTTGTTCTCTTTCGAGAAAAAAAACCAACTGCATAGTTAATTGGAAAAAATTATTTGATAAGACGTAAAATATCGTAAAAGAACGTTTGTTACAAAAACATATTGAATATCATTAGTTAAGTTTCATAGGGACAAATTTGTTAATAGTTGCGTTTACACAAAGCCTTAAAAAAGGGTGAGGAAAGATCTAATGTTAATGACGTAGGGTAAAACCTGTACGTCAGTCTTTTTGCCCATATCAACTCGACGTTCTGAACAACCGGATGAGAAACTTGACACTTAAAATGTCGTAGACTCAAACAAACCAAGAAGACATCTGAGGAGTATCGTGGGAATAGAACAAATTAGGTCGGTTAAGCTGTTACGACGTTGTGAGGAAATTATAATATACTTCTATGATTTAGGGTGTCAGTTAAGTTAATCTTTGGTAGTGATAGTAACTTTGACTTAATGAACAACAAATGGACTAGAATTATCACGATAGGTCACTTTGATATTGTCTATTATAGGTCACAATATCGACTCTGAGGTTGAGAATCGGAATGGGGTTATTATTAAACCGGATAGTATTACGTATCAACTTAGTTTTCTAACTTACAATCAAGTTACCATAGCTACACGTATAGATATACCATGGGAAACTGACGATGAACTGGAGTCTGACATTTGAAAGGTGTAAAATTGGCACCCGCCGACTATGTAAAAACCATTATCGATTCCTACGAAATAGCGCATGTCATGTAGCATCATCTCTTATACTTCCAAGTATGCTGAGAGTATACCCAGTTTTCTCTATTGTTCTTGTCAGTGTTATGTTAATTGCACTGCGCTTCAAGCATGTTCAAATGATAAAGCGCTATATAAATTATCGTTTCAATCATTATCGTATATTGAAAAACATCAAATGGTAAGGTTTCCAAAAAGCTAATAGAGGTGTAAAAAGATGGGTAATAGTAATATTCAAAGGGAAGACATAATCCAGTTCACAACCATTAACGAATTTTTATAAAAAAGTCTTATTGCATTTATAAGAATTGAAACTGTTAAAAATGTGTTTTGATAACTGCTCAATAGTTATTGTTAAAACTAGACTGTATCGGTTTGCGAATACTCTGCTATGATATCAAAGTTGATACCGATTATAATGTTTTTGTCAATTGATAAGTCATCAATAAGCAGCGTAAAGAGGGTAACTTAAAAAACTGTTTTACAAAGACCCAAGCTGCTAACATTTGCATCCACTGTTGTGTCAAATAAAATGCTTGCATAGACAATTAAAAAACATTTACTGTTTCGTTTAAGATACAGGATTATTGCCCAAACTTAACCAGTTGACCACTATTCATCAAACTGTTTAATTATGCATTCAAAACGTACGACCCTTGAAATTCAAGAATCAAAAAGTGCCAGCTAAGTTTCAGATACCTGTCTTGTTGATAGATAAATCAAGTTTCAGAGATTTTTTACTCTGTGTTAAAAAGTTACATCTAGATGTCGAAGCAAATTATGTATGCATATTATCATTGGAATTTTTTTTTGCATTTGATTGAATGTATTATCTCTATTGATGTTTTATTTATGTAAGATTTGTTAACTTTGTACTTAATCAGTTTTAATATTAGTCTTTTTGATTCTACTAGGTTTAAAGGCTATTTGTTTCTTTCTCGCTGTGTATGCTTTGGCTAAAATATCTTTCAGCTCTATGATATTTTTGGATGGCCTACGTTGACCCTTCTCCATCATGATTTGTTATATTTTAAGACCTGGATGCCAGACCCAATTGTCACATTCCAAATGAAGTTGAACAATGCTTAGAAACTCTTTTACAAAAGACAATTGATAAAGACGGATCAAATTTCTTCAAATAAGACCACTAATTGATGTGCCTTATCGATAACAGCAGACATACTTGTATCAAATTTAAAATCTGTTCAAAAGGTTATACCAACATCATTTTTCCTGGTTGTGTGCTTTACTTCTGTGGTATGTCTCTCATCCATAAAGTATGTATTGCTTTGAAAAAAGCCAATATGTAATTTATAACACGTGTTATTAATATTAGATTTAAATTGCAATATCCTTGACCTGTTTTAAGTGCTGGCAAGTCTTTGTGTAAGAGTTTGTGATAGTCTACAGAGCTTTATTATATATTTTTTCAAATCTCTTGGTTCTTCTACAGATGTATTGACAATTGTGTTTTATTCACTGAGTTTTAAACTAAGAGAGTTTAACACTACATGTAGGTATAGGCCCATTGTTTATTTGTTTTTATATATGTAATTTAGTAATCAAAGGATAACTGCTCTGTGATGTATTGGTTATCATGAAGGTATTGTTCAGGTATTTTGTCATTTTTTACTGGAGTAAAACAGGTGACAAGGAATGTTCTCAACGAAAACAGTGCTTACTTTTGACAAACGCTCCAGCAATAAACACGACTTCAAACACCCTCATACTATTTTCATTAGGTCTCTAATAAGCTGACTAAACTTCTTTCTGGGTGATCTTCTATTTTCATAAGTGCTGTAAGTAATAATAATTATAGTAACACGATGTAGTAAAACATCTTGACTTACTTGACGTATAGGCTTTTAATGCATAGCTCATTTGTCAGCTGCCAAGTATTTGACATACTCCCACTATAACGAGTTTAGAAAGTTAACAATAATTCTGGCCAGTAAGGTAGTTTTTGTTTAGTGATATGAGTCTTTCAACTAGTATTGCAATTAATGCTTTTTTCTATTTTTGAACCCCCTGTCGCCTAACTCTTTAAAATAGAAGGCTTTGTTCTTGTTGCCTGTTATTACTTTCATAATTATCAAAACTAGTAGATCCCCCGTTCTCAATTTTTAATCTTCAAGAACGGAAAAACTAGACTTTAAATAAAAAAAATATTGCTTCACGATCCGCACACATGAAACTATAAGAAAGGTATCACTTGTCGATCTAAAACTTCTTAGAAAAAACGTGAATAGATAGAACCCCTGTTTTTAATTTTCCTAGCTCCATTATAATATGTTCATATTGGTACCCAGTACATCGAAGCTACTATTACTTCACAGGATTTAAGCACTTTGATTCTGTTTTTTAAACTGACAATTGTAACAGTTTCTTGATTTTGTTACGTAGATAACCAACACCTTTGTAGGCTCACCACTGTTGTCATGTATTTTAATGTATTGTCTTAATGTACCGCGGAGGCGGTGTCGAGACTAATGAGATATTTGTTGTTTATTTTCTTTTAGAATCGTCAAAAACTGGGGAATAAGGTTTATAACAGAATTGGCATTGTTGCTCTAGCAGGATTGATATGACTTCGATGTACATGTACGTACTATGAAGGAAGTTTTCTCTTCTTGTATATTTCATTTTCGTCCTATGCATTATGTTCCACTCAGAAGTAGGCAGAGTTGTACTCGAGGGAGTTAGAGTAGAGTAGAGTAGAGTAGAGTAGAGTAGAGTAGAGTAGAGTAGAGTAGAGTAGAGTAGAGTAGAGCAGAGCAGAGCAGAGCAGATAAGAGCAGAGTATAACTGAGAAGATTAATCAGACCATAACAACTAGTTAAGTATCGAAGTTATATTCAAAAGTAGAGTATAAATATTGATATAACTAATCGAATACTACTTGCTCTACTATAGTAGATATCTCAACAACTTTGAATTCACCATAGCTACAATTCTACGACAATTGAGATAATGACAATGTTGTTTCAGCTGTTGTTTATAAAACAAAAAGAAGAAATGTTGTGCTTTCCAGATTCTTGTTTAGAAATGTGGTCTGAATTCTAGCTTAACCAAATGGATAAACATCCTTTCGTCCGTACGCCCAAGTTGATCTTTTGACCCAGCTTCCCGGTAATAGTCGGTGTCACAACGTTTGGATGATAAGTGACTAGGTTAGTGTATTCACGAAATTCTGACATTGTACAATTTCGTAACACCACGTGGTGATACATACGGAAATCTAAGAAACATGACATTTTCTGCCAAGTCATCATTGGTTGCAAGAAAGACACCATAGAGATTGTTTGACACATAATTCAACATTCCAGGACTTTAAGAGGCTTATCCACAGGCGCGTTGCCAGGAGACATGGTGGAATGTCCCTCCCCTATTTTAGTATAAAAAACTTATTTTCAAATTTTCGGCCCCTAAGCACCATTGATTTCACACAGACCAATTAATATGTGGCCCATTTAAAAATCCTGGCTACGCGCCTGCTCATCCAAATGTATCATTATGTGATTATATAATGTAATTAAAAAAACAAAAGAGTAGTCAACGTCTGGTCGAAGGGAGGTAAAAAAGACACTAATGCACAAATGAGTCAATTGACTTGGCTAGACTTATATCAGATGTGCGAATCAAACACATACTTCTTTGTGATGCTGTTGTCCTTAAAGTGTAGAACTGTAGTTTACGATGTAATATATTGTTGCAATAACATAAGCCTTTTTCTTATTTACTCAACCCGTAATAAAACAGTAATACAAAAATAAAGGTATACAGTATACAGGTTCTGGGGTTTAATAAATTGTGACGGACAATGACCCGTTGAGACCGGAATCGTTTTATTATTAAAGGTGATGGCAGATCGGACATAACTTGACCATTTGGGCTCACAACAGACTCATGTCCATTGTTTCCTGATCTTTATTGACAACCTAAAGCCCAAACCCCAGGGAGAACTTTCCGGAAGTTGACAGTTATAGGATGGAGGTCAATAATAGTTGAAGGCTAATTGGGATGAATTGGGATAGTTTATAGTCCTTTTGACGAGACATGTGACTCATATCTAGATATGTTAAAGGCTATGAGTTCAGGTTAGGGTTAATGAGTAGCAGGTGAATAATGTGATTTATTCTATCTCATAATGTTTTTATTTCGTCCTTGTAAAAGTGACATCAATCTCACAGAAGTACAGCATACACAAGTTACTGTTGTTCATCGATTACTTGCACATTCAAAGAAATACGATATAAACAAACAGTAAGTAGTATTTGTTAGCGTGCAGTATCTTTGGAAAAAAAACACACCATAAATACAATACACCAAATGGCTTTTCAAAGGGTTGTTTTTTTGCTTCTGATACCCCAACGATTCGATTTTCAATACACAATCACAATAAATATAGTGAGCAAACGTAACATTGTTAGTCCTTAGACTGTGATCGTTGAGTCATTCGTCATCCTTTACAGCTTACCCCAGTGACGTGTTATATTCACACGGTTATAACAATGTATGCTGCATCAATCATTCAATAAACAACAAAAGTAAAAACTGGGACACGAATTGAGGTCACGTCAAGGACTTTGATAGAGCAAAGGATAATTAAAAATGCAAGGGTAATTAATTACTCAATTATCCGTAATTGATTGAGTTATGGTGGAGTATAGAATGTCACTTTAAATTGCATAGATTGTGAGCAACTTATTGATGTAAATTGATAAGTGTTTGATGTATGACCACAAGGTTACGTGATCCTTGAGTCCAACGATTGTCGCGGTTGACAAAAAAATAAGTATTTTCAATCCTCGTAAATGCAACACAATTGGTAGTTATTAATTATCATTTCATTGAATTACCTTGTCAAAGCCGTGACTCAGGCGACGATCACATGACTGGCTAGCTTACTTGTTAACAAAACTCAAATCTTCCATTTATGTCAAACAACTTCGAATTCAACATAGCTACAAATCTACGGCAAGTGAAAATAATGGCAATGTTGTTTCAGCTGTTATTTAAAAAACAAAAGGTAAAATAATGTGCTTTCCAGGTTCTTGTTAACAAAATGTTGTCTTAATTCTAGTTAACCAAATGGATAAACATCCTGGCGTTCTTACGCCAAGGTTGATCTTTTGACCCTGCTTCCCAGTAATGGTTGGTGTCCCAATGTTTGGATGATAAGTGACCAGGTTAGAGGTAGAGTATTCATGAATAACTAAAACATTGTACATTTTCATAACAACACGTGGTGATATATGCGGACATATAAGAAACATGACATATGTTTATGCAAAGTCAACTCTGCTCTGGTGGTTAAGAAGACATAACATGAATTATTTAACGCAAAATGAAACATTCCAGGGCGTTAAGAGGCTTATAAAAATATATTAATATGTGATTTCATAAAGCCAGTTCAAAAAAAGAACAGTGGTCACCGTCTGGTTGAAGGGAGGCGCCAAATATAAGTGTGTAAAATTGCACTGATTAGTCAATTAACTTTACTATCGAATGTGCAAAAAAACACAATAAATAGTTGTTATATTGTTGTTCTTAATGTAGGTAACTGTAAGTTACGATGTTAAATCATCACGCTCATAAACAAGAGGTCAGTATATAATTATACGAGAGAGTGACTAAATAACACACATTTATTGAACCTTCAAATAAATCCGTTGAGATCGGAATAAAAGCACACACTTTATATGGACAATATATCATTATGTTTAATTGGACATTTCTATCACGATAACACAAGCATCAAAAACTCAAAATAATCGTTTCTATACAGGCCTAGCTAGGGGCAGGTCGGACAGAACCATTTGGGCTTATAGGACAGTCATGTCATGTTCATTGATGTCATGATGTTTATTGACAACCTAAAGCTCACATGAGACCCTGGAACCCCAAGGGAGTTCTATACTTTCCGGAAGTGGACATTTGTTGTATCATGGAAGGTCCTTAGTGACATCAATAGTCAAAGGCTAATTGGGATAGTGTATAATATTGTTGACGAGACACGAGACTCACATCTAGATATGTCAAAGGTTAAGTGGTCAGTTTAAGGTTAAAGAGTAGCAGGTGTATAAAGGTGGCATTACCTGATGTATGTCATATATATATGTCATGTCATTACCTTTAGACCCTGCTCACTGCTCATACAAGTTTAAACTCTCGTGTTTCGTTGATTGTTTACCTTATCAAAATGTCACTGTTTTCAAACAAAGTTGAATCGAATTGAATCTGACATATTTGTTCACAGTTTCGTCCTTGTAGCGAAAATTATGACCTAGCTCATAGATGACATCTTTTGGAGTCACTCGTGAAATATTAGCATATCATAAACATTTAGAATTATATTGTAGTTACGTTTTTCATAAATATTACAGATTCTGATGGTGACTGGAACAGTCGAAAATCAATGAATATTCGTGATTCAAAATAAAGTTGTTGGCTCCATTTCCTACATACATAATTTTTATTATTATTATTTTGTAATGTAAACAGTAAATCTATCTTCATTTTAACCGATGTTCTGTCACATCTGTCCTACAGAAAGTAGAGTAAGAGAAAAGTATACTTGTAACCTAGGTAACAGATTTATGATTTTGATATAATGTAAAGATTCTACCAATAAAAGTCCTTCATATGTGGAATAAATGGAATACACCTCTTTTTTCTTTGGTTGAAATATCGATTTCCTCACTTGTTTTCAATAACTCAATACTCATCATCAAAATTCGGGTCTTCCATTTTTATATTTGTTTACAAAACGCGTGCGTATCGAAAGAAGACCATAATGTATTCACTATTTCTCTTATTGAACGAACACGAGGAAATTATGTCACAAGTTGTAACAACAACAGAAAGTGTGTACAACAATAAAAAGAAAATTAGCAACCCCTTCCTTGTTTCCGACAAGTGATGTTGTACATAATATTCATGTTTACTAAACCAATATAGGATACAAGTCTTATAGCTAGCATAGGGATACAAGTTCATTAACACAAACTTTTGTAATGATATGTAAAGGACATTTGGATTTTTTCAAGACGTCTACAAATGTTATGCTCATATGGGTGTACAAGGACCAGCCGACGACGTTCACCTATGAACAGATAATACATTCAGTATATACGATGTAAACACTAAACACTCACCTTCAAGACACTATCCAAGAATGGTGATATCCTTCGCTATGTTTATCCATATCCAATAGGAATGCGTATTTCTTATAAACAAGAAAAAAATCTTTGAATCGATGAAACATGTAAAAACATGAACGTATAGAAAATTGTGTTTTCGACTTGTTCAAATGGTTATAAACACATTTTAAGAAGGACTAACACTAACATATACTTTATGTCCTTGATATCTGTTTGAATGTTTTAAAATAGTTTTCACATTGAACTTCTTTGTGTACTATAATTGTGTCCTAGTATATCTATAATAATCCATGTTCATATTGGGTTTCATTTTTGTTTCCAAGTGTCTTGTTCTAATTGTACATAAGTATGTACTTGAACGACTACACAAACCTTGACACTTTGTTGTACAGAAACTGTTCCTTAGTCCTAGGCCATGAACACATATTTTATAATCTCCAACAACTACATAGTCGCTTAAACAGACAGTTTTGTACTGAGGACACTTTAAACAAACAACAACAACAACAAGTAGTAAATAACAACTACAAGATGTAGATGCAGTCACATGACATAGATGCAGTCACATGACCGATCGTCAACTGGAGTCAGACAACCGGTGACTCATGATTTATGTGTAGGTCACGTCATGTTATGTCAGTCTAAGTGCATTGTTGTCAGTTGTAAGTAGAAATATTTACCCGCATAAGACTCATTCCTGCTTCTTCGCCTTTTTGTCTTTGATCGTGTATTTATCAGATACATAATACCATTCGTGGCCAAGTATTCAACGTATTCATTCCCTTTGTTTATTCAATGATTGTTAATGAAGAACGAGGCGATCACTTTTCCTTGTACATGTATATATTGTATATATGCGTGTTTATGAACCTTAAAGGCAGGCGCGAAGCCAGGATTTTGAAGATAAAGCAGATTTAAAAAAAATGTTTATAAACGGAGCAAATCTAGAGGACTTGTTGATGTCAAGTGTTGCCATCGTGTTGTTAAATATCAGTTTCAAAAATGCTTGTCAAAAAAGAAACATCCAATTACATCACATAACTACAGAACGTTACATTTTTTAGTACACTATTCCGCATAATCAGGTTAGTTGTATAGAATGGGTATATTTCACTTGTATTATGATGAAAGGTGTCCATACAATGAGCACAAACAAGTAACGTCACAGAGTTGTTCCCCTTTCTCTGCCTATTCACTATAATCCATACTCATCCATCCTGTTTTTCGACTATTTCATATAATCACCCGTAGTCAAACCCTATTTATTGGCCTTATTCACTATAAGTAACACGTCCATCATATACATTTGCGAGGCGATAAAAGTAGCCAATTACTTATTTTTTTCCAAATTTCTATTAAACAAACTTGTGACGGTACTTATTAGACATTTCATGTGATTATGTTAATAATGAAATGTATGATGGTATAGTGCATTAATAAATCATACCTTATCACTGTACACTGACATCGGGTTAAACAATCTTTGCACGAATCCCTTACGACTATTCTTAAAAAAATCATTATTTTCATTTGTTATTTATTTAACTCTTTATGGCATTATCATCACTTTTCTGTCGTCATTCTTATCTCAACGATGACTTTTATTGATGCCTTGAGAATTTCATTCAAAACACATGATTTATTTGATATAAAAAGAATGTCAGCACTCAGCACAATGATTGCACAAAAAGGTAAAAGTACACATAAACGCGCTATACTGATAGAAAAAAGAAGACGTGTAATTAAGAAAAACACTTAAAAGGAAACATGATAACCCCTTGCTCACCTCATCCACATCCTTTTAAAAGCAAATAATCATTTAAATTGTCATACATTTCCAACTTACAAAAAACACTATCGATTTAAACGTAGTGGACTTCTTTATTTACGAAACGAAAGTTTTTGTTTGTTAAATCCATCAGGGTCGTGCATTAATTCACGAAGCATTATCCCATTAAGCTTCCTATAAGCCTCGTTCAGAACCACAGAGAAAAGAAGTAGCAAACGAATCAGCAAACGAATCAGATGAATTATTGATGTGGGATTGTTTCAGTCGATTACAGATTACACGCAATGGGACAAATATATGACATTAAATGTTGAGTTTTATATGAAATGTGTATAAAGATAAATTCGTAAGGTATTGTTATCTAGCCTAGTTAATACGTCTACCCTTACGAACATTTGACCCGAACATTCACACATCCTTAAATCTATCCATACATCAATCCGATCTATTCGCCCGTCCATACGGTTAGTTCGTTTGAAATCCATGCACCCATCGTTAAATCTATCCAATCAATCCATTCGTCCGTTTGTTCATCTTTCAATCCGTCAGTTGGTCTGAAATCCATTCATCTATCAATCCACCCACCCACCAACCCATTCATCCATCCATCCATCCATCCATCCATCCATCCATCCATCCATCCATCCATCCATCCATCCATCCATCCATC